>RJWM01021525.1:0-35227 GCA_004363535.1 Dasyprocta punctata
ATAGGGCTGGGGCTTTTGCAATGTGAGTAGAACATAGGAACCACTCACCAGTGGATTAATCCATTGATAAATTCACAGTCAAGCATGTTGTTAGGTGGTGGAGCTAAATTCTACAAAAGGATCACTGTAGGTTATGACATGGAAGGTTGTATTTTTTTGTCCCTAGAATCTTCCTCTTGCTTTTTTCTTTTTTTTTTTTTTTTTTTTTTTTTTTTTTTTTTTTTTTTTTTTTTTTTTTTTTTTTTTTTTTTTTTTTTTTTTTGAGACAGAATCTCATGATGTAGTTTACATTCAAACTCACTGTGTACCCCAAACTGACCTCAGTTTCCTGGTAATCTTCCTGTCTCAGTCTCCTGAATGCTGCCATTATAGAAATGTGCCACAACCCCTGGCATTCTTTTCTCTTTCTCTCCTTTTCAGCTGCCATGGGCATTATTCATCTATGATATTCTGCTATGCTGCTTCTGCATTGGAGTCAGTCAACAGTGGACTGAATCCTCTGAAATCATGATCCAAGTAATCCCGTCCTCCTTTAATTTGCAGGTGACAGATGTTTTGTCTCTGACATAGAAAAGTGACTGATAGACTCAGTTTTATCTCTCAATATTTTCCTAGTATTCTTCCTCTTCAGCACTGTATTATAACATTGATTCTATGTTTTCTTCTGCTTCGTTGTTATTCTAAAATATCCCACTTGGTTAAAGTTATTATAATCTTCTGTTGGACAAATATTTTTGTGCTGTATACATATAATACATTTGCATATTATAAATAAAATACATTTGCATACTATAAATTTATAAATTTGTTTGGGTGGAGAATTTGTGGCAGTAAATGTGCTATTTTAGAGTAATTAATTCAATTTTTTGAGATAATACATTATTATAATACATGAACTATTTCAAAAGCATATAATAGTTTATAATTGAAGTCAAGATGGGCAATAGTTTAACATTATGAAAGATAAAAGTGACCAAATGAAAACCTACTGTCTCTAATAAGAAGATGGAGTTACATGAGAGCTTTAATTACTGGCATAGTGCCTGACACATAATTCTAAATATGTATTTGATACGGTTTGAAAGATTAATAATGATTTGGAAGATTTATAGAATGAAAAATAATTTTTAGCGAAGTATGACACAAATATGCTGATCCATAAGGGATTCACAACTAACATCAAAAGTATTGTAAATTAAGAATTTATACAGAAGGGAAGCACAGAAAGAAGAAATGCAGTACAGTTCACACCTTAATAACAGATAAACAATTCTTCTCTGGTGAGAGATACAGATCACATCTAAATAAGCAACATCTTATATTCTGTGTAATAAAAAAATGAGATGAAGATAGTCATAATTACACAAGTAATTATTTGAGATCATGATAGAAAAAAATTGTAATGGTCCTTGTGGATGTGTCTCTGAACCAGCCAGGGAACAACAGAAAAAATTCAGAAAAAAAGTCAGATTGGCATGTAAATCTCAGTTTCTTTGATTGCCATATGCAAGACTTTCAGCAAATCATTTTACTTTTGTGAGATTCAATTTTATTATCTCCAAATGAAGGTAACATCTCTTTTACTCATTAATTACTTCACATATGCCTGAGTTACAATAGGAAGGCATCGAAAAATATTACTTTTCTTCATTTTAAAGGGTATAGAGTCTCCCTCAATAGTCATTCTAAGGTAGATGTAAACTTTTTTATCATGGAGAAATTAAATTGAAAACTAACTTTTCAAACCACATACAATTCAATTATATTTTTCTGCTTATTTAGGTATGAAAAAGGAAAATTAAAAACAACAGCACATATCTCATATGCATTTCTACCTTTAAGGTTTAGTAGGAGTATGATTGATGTTTTCCTCTCTTTCTTCAATAAAAGATTGCAACTTTAGAAAATAATAGAAAATATGCTAAGTAATTATACCTTTTTATATAGAAAGGGAACAAAAGATTTTAGAAAAGGGGACTTTATTAAATAACAGAAATGAGAAAGTTGATTTTGAATTAGTAGTATGTCTAGATATAGTATAAACAGGACAATACAGAGATCAAGAGACAAAACTAAGCAGAAGAATCGTAAAAGTGTTATTTAATTTTTAGACTAAAGATAATGAAATTTGAATGATATTTAGAGCTGTAGATATATGAGTACCACTGAATAATGACAACAGTTAGATATTTAATTAGTTGTAATATAGATCAACCATATCCAAGTATAGCAAGTTTTCTTTGAATGCCTAGTTCATAAAGCAAGCCTAGGAAATATGTACTGTTTTTTTTTTTCATATTCAGAAGAAGCAAAGTATGTCCCTGATTGATTCAGTACTTGTCCAAGGTTGTAACATTAATGAAAGTTTTAGACAAATGTACTTAAAATTTTCATATGAGGAAGCAAAAATATTTCATATATCTCTTTTTGGTTGAAATGGAATATTATTTTTAAAAATGTACCAGTAGATGATTTTAAAGAAACACATTCCAATGATCCAGTGGAAAAACAGGTATTTGATCAAGCAAGTCTCAAGCTGTTGTGAACTTACTTGATCTTCCACCCCATCTCTGTAGTATACTTCTAAGCATGGTACTGTTGATGTCACAGATTGTAGCATAACTAAAAGCTAGTTAGTGTTATTATTGATGTAATCCACAACACAGTAGTTGACATTTGTTAGCAGGCTGGTTAAACTCCTCCACTTTTAATCAGTACATTCAATATTTTAAATTTTTTTTGGTAAAATTACCCATGTACTATTCTCAGCTATGTAAAGGTTAGAAAGAAATCAAATTTTTAGTCATAGATTAATTTAGGGCTTGATCTGTGATGGCAGTCTAGCTAATTAGAAGAAAAGCTATTTGCTGGTAGGTTCTGAGATAGAAGCTTCCTCTTTATTTTGTGAAAACTATTGGAAATACAGTTTTTTTTTTCAGTAAATGGATATGATGCACATGTATCATTTTGAGAGTGTAGCAATTGTTGATGCTTCCAGGAGAAAAAAAATCTAGATAATAAACTAACTGAGACAACTTCAAGAAAGCTTATGAGAAAGTGAGAATTTTCACATCTTTTGATGTCAAATTAATTTTTATTTTTTATTTATTTATTAATTTATCTTTTGGTACTGGGGATAGAACTCATGACTTTGTGCTTACCAGACAAGCGCTTGAGCCACTGAACTAAATCTCAGTATCTCATCTTTTGATGTTTATAAACCTTTTTTGTTGTAGTGACTTTTGGTGCTTTACCAGTATCTACTGGATAAAAGCTAGGGATATTGTTAAGTGTCCTACATTACCCAGAATAGTCCCCATTGTCAATTGCTTCCTGCAGTACAAAAACAACCACTGATGGGAAATATTTAGGGAGAGCACTAATAAACATGGGTGTCTTCCCACCAACCATTCTCTCTTCAAATATCCTCACTTTCATTCATGCATTTTGTTTTAATGCCTAAGCTAAGCCACATCATATAGTTTTGGGGGTTCATGCTTAAAGAGGATCAAGTGATTGAAGGAGAGGGAAGAAAAAGAAGTAGAAAAAATTAGTATCAGCTCACAGTGAAGATAATCATTATGCACTATGAACATGTACTAATAAAAGTAAAATAAAAATTGTTTCAGAAAAACTGGAAAAGTCATGAAATACAGGCTCATGAATTTTAGGAAAGAGAACAAAATTACTGTATCTTTTGAAAATGGGGCAGAGGTTGATGAAAGATTCTCAACAGGGGCAGTGTGGTACAAACTGTTAACCCCAGTTCTTCTACAAAAAAGTTACAAAACCAAATGGGTATCAGCAGCAGCCTCCACACTTTCCATATCCCAGGGTATGTGGTACTTTTCCATGGTACCTTTTTGTCTCTGGCATAACATGAAATATGAAAAGTCAAAAATATGCAGTTTTTGCAACAAACAGTTACTGAATGAGTGGCAGCGGTTCTGGATTCACATTAAACCACTACTCCTTCTTTGGGAAAAAAGGATGACATAAATTTGAAATAAAATTTGCCATAGTCTGAGTTCATAATTTGCAATGTATTCAGTGCTGTGATGGTTGAGTGATTGTGTCAACTTGAGAAATTTAGTTAAGAGAAACTTAACTAACTCAGCTCAGCAATTCCACACCCTAGTTATGGAAGACCCACCCTAGGGCGGCTCATTGCCTGGATGGTATAAAGCAAAAATGCAGAATGAAGGGTACGCTTCTGTTTCTTTGGAGGCGCTTCCCTTTGGTAGTAATCTGGCTTCCAGCACAGACTCTTCAACCTTCCAGCCCAGGCATTTTGGCTTCTGGCATGGATCCATCCACTTTCCCACATAGACTCTTCAGCTTTCCATCACAGATGTATCATCCTCCTGATACGGACTTACGCAGGACACTACAGTGAGCTGCAGACTGTGGACTGAATCCTTTGTTCTCCAGTATGCAGACACCCTCTGCACGCTTTCCTCATCCTGCTCTGTGGGTGGCCATCATAAACGGATCTTGTGATTTCTCATACATTTGTGTATCTTGTGTTACATCTGTTTCTCTACTAAAACACTGACCAGTACAAACACCTTTACAAAATAGGTACTACAGTAATATTTAACAAAATGGTCAAAAGAAAGAATATTAATATTGTAGCTGAGAAATGCATTTTACTTTGTTCAGCATTGTTGGAACATTTGGAGAGATCATGAGCAAATATTTAGGTTAGGGAGATATCTGCCAAGGTAAAGGTCTTTCAGTGAAAAGGGCATTTGAAATTTCTGTCTAGAATATAATATTTTGCCAGATGAAAGTATCAAAGGGAAAAATAAAACATATCAAAAGATTCATCATTAGTTTTGGGAGGATAAAGGGAAGGACTAAATTAGAGGAAAACAAGTGTGCTTGAATATGCAAATATAAATAATTTTTTAAATCGGGACTTACTTTATAATATTCAGTTCACTAAATGTAAGTTTATAACATGAATGAATAATTTAACAGGCAGAGACAAGGGAGAATAGGAGCTTCCTGGAGAGGTAAATTCCAAACTTCAGCTAAGCGCTGTTTCCAGACTAATTCTCTTTGGAAGTACTTGCTGCCGAAAATATGCTCACAGGCTCACCTTGGGTGATGCATTAACATTCTGAAAGCTTTTACCTAAACCAATAAATGAAACTCCCTGATTAGCTACAAGCCCTGTAGACTTGATAACTTTACCCATTAATTAACAAAGGGACAAGTGAATGGAAGTAAGGGACAAGGCAGAGAAGTGTAGGGCAAGCAGTCTTGCCATTTCTGTTAAGTCCTAGGATAATAACAACAAAAAATGAAAAAAAAAATCTAAAGCCACTTCTTTCTGAGTGACTTCTCAAAAACGGTTAGAATTTAGTTTTAAATAACATATGTAGTTGATCCGTGCCTTGCATATACACGGGTTTCTTGTGTGTGTGTATATAGTTTTTCACACACACGCACTCAGAATGCCAACTAGTATGCATAAATATTTATGACACATTTGTAAATTCTATTTAAGGAAATATTATGGCTAGTTTCACTCCAAAAATTGTAATGTTGGAACTTTAAGAAGATTATACATATGTTTCCTAATAGAAATCAGTGAGATATACATATGCTAATAAGATGAAGAGCCACTGTAATGATTTCATTTCCACTCAGAAATTAAAGTGATGACTGGATTTTAAAGATACAGATGCTATGGGGCAATGAAATACTTATTAACTGAACCAGAAATATCAGACACAGGTAATTTTTCCTTTATAAACAACTGATCTATTTGGATTGGAAAATGTCACATTGAAGCACAAAAGCACCTGGAGTGGAGATGGAGAGAAGATTGGTTGCAGGAATTCTAGGTGAATTTCAAAATAACAAATCAGCCCTTGACAAGAGCAGTACTGAAGAGCTTGATAATATAAGTACGCAGAGGTTATATCCTAGCCTAGAGAAGATGTAAAACCCTACACTATCTAAATCTAATATGATTTCAGTAAAAACCATGTTTGCTTTTGGTATACCTCTATAGAAACACTAAATTTAAAACAGCAAATTTCATCTAATCTGATCACCTTTTTCCTAAGGTGTTAGAAGAGATATTTAAGAATTACTAAAATGACTTCCTTAGAGATCTTTGTTAAAATATGGTAACTTCTGATTCTAATATAAACCTACACATTTATCAAAAGTTACATAATCATTATATACAATGTTTGAGTATTAGGTGAATATGATATCCAAATATAAAATGAGCAGGTAAATAAAGTGAATTACCATTAAAATTCTTGCCTAAAATCAACATATTGTGTATGACAGTATTATCAGAAATAAAGTTTCTAACCTGAACTTTTCAATTAGTTAATGAGAAACCTCCAACAAAAATTATTTACTCTACAAACTCATATTTATGCTGAATGATTAGGAAATATCGCAGAATTATAAAAAGAGGATTCTAGATTTAAAGAATTTCCTATTATACAACCAAACTATATAATTATATGAAACTAATTGTAAAGCCAAAGTTCTGAGGGAAAAGATTAAACCTGAGTTGGTACAGAAATGAGAGGATATTTTATAAAATAGAACTTGAGCATGCCTGGCAAGATAAAGGTTTTATATCAAATATTTAAGTATTTGAAGGTAAAACATCCAAAATTGGGAATGGAGGAAAATAAATGAACTTTGGAACATTCATTTTTTTTTATTAGTCTGTGTTCATGATACATAAGAATTGCATTTATCTTGGAAGATGGTGCGTATGCATATTGCATTTTGGTCACTTTTTCTCACCTTTCTCCTCCTGCCTTCTTCTCTCCTCCCTTCCCAGAATCCCTTCTCATCTAAAACACAACAACAAAAACTACCTCCCCATTTTCTACTTTCTGTCTTTTATTTGCTGTTTATATTTTAAGTTTTTCATATAAGCACAACCATACAATTTAACTTTCTGTGACTGATTATTTTCATTTAGCATTATGGTCTCAAGATTCACTTTCCTACAAATGACTCAGTTATCATTTTCTGTGGTGAGTATCGTGCAGTGAGTATATACTCCATTGCATATATGTACTACATTTTCTTTATCCATTCCTCTGTCGATGAGCATATAGAATTTTTTCATAATATACCTATTGTGAATTATGTTGCTACAAATATGGGTATACATGTATTGCTGTAATATGACTTGAATTCTTTCAGGAAGAGGTTAACTGGCTCAAATGCATTTTCTATTTTTAGTTTTCTGAGGAAACACCATACTGATTCCATACTGGTTGTACTAATTTACATTACCACTATCAACATAGAAAGGTACTTTCTGATCCACATCTTTATTAGCATTTGTTGTTTTTTGAGTTTTTGATGGTAATCATTCTTACTGGAATAAGACAAAATCTCAGTATGGCTTTGCATTTCTCCAGTGGCCAAAGATGCTGAATACTTTTTCATGTACTCATTGGTCATTTGTTTCTAAGATATTTTGTTATTGAAGCCTAAGCTAGCTACATGCTAATTAAGGCTGATTGTGTTCAAAGCTGTGGCCTGTACAATATTATAGAAGCTCAGCAGGATATGGTCCAGTGAATTGAGAGAAATATTGCAGAATGGCAATATAAGTTACACATCTTGTTTATGACTTTCAGTATGTATTTTAAATTGTTTATCATATATTCATATCCTGGCCCTTCATATTTTAGCCCCAATATACTGGGGATTAGGGGAACAATCTGAAGAAAAATGTCTCAACATGAGTGAAATTGATCCCATGTACTCACTAATGAGTACTCACTAATGATTAGTGAGTCCAAAAGTACTCACTAATTGTCTAGAAATCTTGCCAGGCTCTCTCAAATGACTTTCAAAATGAGCCTTCTTTTCCCCTCTCCAATTTCTGAATGTCCCCTGCAGTGATCCACACAAATGCCATCCTGCTCCTGTACCCATCTTCTCTCCTGCTTTAGCTGCAAGAAAATTATTTTCCTTAAAATGGTTCCATTCTTCTACAGGGAAACAAAAATTATTTTAGTTGCTTAACCAAGAGAATTTACTATAGTGAGCTAGGTGTTGGGAGACTGAGAAAGCCTGTACTGAACTGTCATTGGAGGATTACTGGAGACAGCTTCTCTAGAGCTAAAAAACAAAGGAAACAAGTTCCTGTTATGAGAACCCAGGAGGAAATCCTGTGGGGCTGAAAACTGGGTCTCTGAGGAGGGGATGTTTCCCAGATACTGAGTTCCAAGGAATCTTTTGGCTCTGACACATGTCAGAAGCCTGTATCATATATTTCTACCAACATTCAAACATGTTCTTGAACTTTCCATAAAAACTGCCCTAGACCCAGGGCTCTTCTCCACAGCTGCTGTATTACATCAGTAGTTTCTTTCGGAACAAAAATTTCCAAAGCATCAACTTGAACAATCTATTTTTCCTAAGAAAATTGTCATTCAAATATTAAAGAACTTCAATTAGAATTTCACCCCTGTCCTTTAGCACAATTCCACAAGTACTGAATTACAGTTTTTTGTGATCTAAAGGATGTTCTTGATTTGTGCTCATCTCAACTTCAGAGTACATCCAACCCAGCTACTCTCTCCTAAAGCAAATATCCTTCTTTGTGGATTTCCATAAATTAGTTTCTCTTAACCGCCCACTATTTTCAGTCTCAGAGACTCAGAATGCTTATTTTACTCCACTTCTCTACATTAGTAGGTTACACATTTTGATTCTGGTTGATTTATTTCTGCGACTTCAGTTACTCTGTAAATAATTTGAGACAGACTTAAATTTTAACAGCATCTGTATACTGATTAAAGTAAAATTTATGTATCTAACTGATAATTCTTTTGTGAATTACAGACACACACTAATCTGTGGTGCCTATTTAGTGTTGCAAAAGCATCTCATATGTAATACAGCCAAAATGATATTATCGATTATCTACTAAGACCTTTTCCTATTTAATTTGTCTGTAAGTCATGGCGTAGAATCAATTCTTACCACTTTCTCAAGTGAAAAGCTAATAAATCATCCTTGATGATCCCATTTCTTTTACCTTTGATGCTCAATTTATAGTTATATCCTAGTTTTCACATCCAAATATTCTTGAAATCACTCAGTTTTTCTTTTAGAAATATTAAAATTTTTTTATTAATGCTCGTCTGTAGTACAGAGTGATTGCATTCCTCATGGGGAGTTGATACGTGCACATAACACATTTTAATTCTTTTTACTTCCCCTTTCCATCTTTTTGTTCCTTTCTCATTTGCAAGGGACCTATCTTCTTTCTTCCTCTCTTTTATTACACCATGTAGACCACTGCTGTAGCTTCTACACCAATTCAATCTCTCCATAGTAACAGTGACTGCTTTTACAAATGAGTCAAATCTGGTTACTTTTTTTTGAAAACATAATTGATTAGCTTCCTCTGTATATAGGTTAGAGTCCCACTAACATTCCTGGTCCTGGAAGACCTTGCATGACCAGTTATCTAATGTCACTTTATGTAAATTTCTGACATACAAATCACTTCATCCCAATCACACTGCTCTTTTTTAAGTTACTTAAAATTTTTTTGAACATTTCCTATCTGTTTCCATTATGCAATGCAGAGTCTCTTTCCTCATACATATGAAATCTATCATAAAATTATACAAATGCACATATTTCCACATAGATGCACCAGAAATACAGAATTTATTATTTTTCAGTAGAAAATAAATGTAACAATTTATGACATAAAGTGTGGTTAGTAAAGAGTTAATCTGAAATCTAAAAATATAAGTAGTTAGTCATACAAAAGATGAGGGAGAAGTGAATGTCCAAGAAGAACACCATCTTGAAAGGTCCTACAAGCATAATGTAGATAGGATCCAGCAGAAGTCCAGGACGGCCAGACAATAGAAGATGAAAGGAAATGGGTCAGGAAGGAATATAATAACTTGACCAGTTGAAATATTATGGATTTATTGACCTTGGAACTATTGATATTTTGGACCAGAAAGTCTTTGTTCAGTGTATTTACTGAGCACCTAATATTTGCCAGACATTGTAAGTGTTGCAATTAAAAAACAAACAAAACAAATACACCCTTAATGCATTATATAATGTAATAAAAATGATTCTCAACAAATAATAATTATTCAATTACATTTGTGAGAAGTACTAAAAAGAAAAAATACATTTTTTCAGTTATGCAGTCACAGATGAAAATACAGTTGGGTTTAATTTATTAGCATCCTTCTACATATAAAATCTTTTGTCCCACATCTGGCTAATAAATTTGTTTATATATTTGACTTTTAAGTAAACTTTTGGACAATGTGAGATCTTAGAGCACAGCATTTGGACACTTTATGTTATATGATTCACACTAATTCTGAAAATTTTATGAGAAATGTGCAGTTTTAATATAGAGTTTGACAATAATGGTGCAGTGGATGAAGATTAAAGAATTTTCAAAAACAAAAGAGGACATATTGGTGGCTTGGGTATGTCTGAGAAACATTGCAATGAAATAAAGGATGATTTTTAAAACCTATAAATAGTAACAAACATGCGGCATTTAACAGAAATGATGAACACGGTCGAGCGAAGAGGACAGTTTTCCAGTCATATGGAATAGAGATTCACAAGGAACACTTCAAGGGAGTTTCATAATTCAATAACAATGAGTGATCATTACAGATAATCATCACCACTACCATCATTCTAGACAGTTCTCCTTTGCCTAATTGTACAAAGTGTTGTAAAACCTGCTAAAATTGTTGTTCCTGTCCTCTATCTGAAGATTATATTAAACAGATATGCCATTAATGTTTTTACAGTTTCAGCTTAATTGACACATGAATTTTGTATTTAAAATCTAAAATATAATATCCATACACTTAGCTTTTAACCTTTTCTACAAAATCATCTAAAAGTCCTCTAAGAGATCCTAATGTAAAATGAAGCTTAAAAATATATGGGGTATACCAGCTGCTTTCTGGCCTTAATTATTAGGATTTCCCTTACTAAGTGAACATGTGTTTGGCTTCTGGAATAGAAGCATTTTCACTTGCAAATGCCATGCAGACAACCAACCATTACCTTTTGGCTCTCTGGACATGTACAAATACGTGTTTGTTTACTGACTTATGTAGACTTATTAAGAATGTTGCCAAATGAAGATGACTGCCAAAAACAACTATCATTAGACAACTTGTGTGGTTTTGGTTATTTCTACCCATTTTTATGCACATAATCTTTAGATTTTTTAATAGAAAGAAAATTGTTTTAGAAATAATTGAGTTTGATTGACAATGTCAGAACTAATTAGATATATTAAAACAAAGCAAAAGAAAGCTAACAAAAGTGCTATTTAATTCAAAGCACCTTTATAAAACACTAAATTATCTATTAAGGACTGAACTGTATTTACAAAAATTTATATGTTAAAACCTTAAATTCCAATGCATACATAGAGACAGGACCTTTAAAAAGACAAGTAATGTTAAATGAAGCTGTTTAGGGGGAAGTTCCGATGTTATAATGCTTCCAAGCTGAGACGTCACCAAGTAAGTGTGTATGGAAGAGAAACCTGGCAATCACACAGAAGATGGTGCTCATTTTCAAGGCAAAAGGGAGAGGTGTTGGGAGAAATGAATCCTGTTAGCACCGTGGGTCATAGACTTCTAGTCTAGAATTTTGTGAAAATAAATTTATGTTGGTTTAGTTATCAATCTATGGTATTTGTCATGACAGCTCTAGAAAACTAACACATTTTCTACTTTTAACTGCATGACCCAAATTAAGTTAGATATTGTTATTCTATTCTACACATAAGAAAATAATAACAGTGAAGGTAAATTATGCATTCTGAATCTTAAAACCTATTAAGACTGAAGTAGTACTTGTCAGAGATAAGCTACATCACAAATAAGACACCCAATGATTGACCACTTTAACTATAATGTGGTGAAACTTTATGATTTCATATCAAAGGAATGGTGATGATTGTATAAGATGTATAACTTTATATATTGCTATATTCAAAAAGAAGATGAGAAATATAAATAAGCCAGAAAAAACCTTGGTAAAACATAGTTTTCTTTAGAGTATTTCTTTTTATAGAGTTCTTTTTGGAAATAGTCTTGCTTATATTTAACAGTTACATTATTCAGTTTTAAAATTTCTAATTCTATCATAAATATTTATTAGGTGTATTTTCGAGTGGCTTTTAAAAGCTGAAGCACTGAAGAGTTTAGGAGGTCCTTCATTTAGACATGTTTACATATGTACATCCACATGTCTCCTCATAAACCAACATATACACAAGTTGTTAAGAGACTGGTATTCTTACAGTTACCAGGAAATAAAGTGTATGGCATTGAAATTCTTACTTATATAAATTATTAGAGATTTGCTATGGTAGTTAAATATGAAGGCTATTTAAATGTGTATTTATTTTTGTTTGTTTTCTGAACAATAATTTTTTCTCTCTTAATAGATGGAATCAGTGTACCATAGAAAAAATACTAGAAAGACAATGCAAAATGTGACCTTGATGTTTTTCAATTTTTATTAGCATACTTAGATGCTGACTACTAAATGTTCCAAGTGACAGAAAAATCAGTTGCCAATTTGAACAGTTTCACATTTCACGTTATACTACACTTTGCAATGCTCTAACTCAGATAGTTAATGATGCCACCATTTAAAAATATTTGATTCTAATTGTATTTGTAATTCTCAACTTTAACTTTATTAAGTCAGAGTGACTTTGAAGTCACTTTGACTTTGAAGTTAGAGTGACTTTAACAACGTGTACATAACTCAATAGAAATTTTTCTTTTTATTATTTGCTACTGATAAACTCAGTTACTTAAAAGATTTTTATTGTTTGTAGAACACCTCCATTAATTGTAAAGTAATAAACATTTTTTACCTTGTCCCATTACCTCTCAGAAATTACTTTAAACGTTAAGAGTCTATACATGTTGTGCTAGAGAAATGTAGAACAGTTTCTGTATGCTACAAGGTTGTTCTATTTTAGTGATGTGTCTGTAACTACATAAAGCATATTCTTTCCCATTATATCTCACTGGCAGTTAACAAGCTTATTTTTGAGCATAAATGGAAGCAAAAGCTACAGATTAATATATTTGAATATCTCAACTTTCCTGTATTCTTAAATAGACTTGCAAAGGTAAATCATATCTTTGCAATTTGAGTTTTGAACACTTTCAGCTGGAATGAATGTATACAGTCCATTAAAAACTGATTTACACTGGTCTTCACTGTGATTTGTGTCAGCTTCCTATAAACGGTGATTAAGCAGTCTTCATTCTATTAATTTAAATGCACTCTGAGAGCCAATTTTGTGGCCAAGGAAGCAAAATGTTAATTACAGTCCATTTCCTGTTCATCTTGGGCTTCCACTTAGATTATAATCTCCAATTTCTTTGCAATTGTGTATGGCTATATGACTTGAGTTTTAGCCAATAGGATGTGAAAGGACAGGATATATGCCACCTTCGTACCTGTATCTTACAGTCCTCCTCATCCATCGACCATGCCATTTATCCCTTACAAGCATCCATAGAAAGCACTGTAGCACTGTAGAAGCAATCTCAGAAAGCTGACCAAGAGAACTTCTATGAGATCCTGAAAGATTGAACAGAGTTGTAGCCTCTTGCATGTGACTAATACACAAGACAAGAAATAAACTTCATTCTGTTTTAGCCAACATATATTTTGGAGTTTATTTTTTACTGCACTTACAGGAAATTTTGCTACCTGACAGTGTAAAATTTTACTTAAATGTCATAAGATAATTGATTTGAGCTGTATCCCTTCTATGAAATCTTCGCTAATAAATATTAATCAGTGGCATGTCAAGGTCAACAAACATAAAACACTGAAATAGTAAATATTAATATCCTATACAAGATCTAGTATTGCCTAGTTCAAAATATTTTCATCTTTGTTATAAATGACATATGCATAATAGTCACAATTACATATACCAACATATACTACTTTGATTAGCTGTTATCTCAAAACATGATATGTCATAAATTAAGGGTCATCCATATTTTCAAAAATATTCTTGATAATTTTAAATTTTAAAATGTTGTGGCTTATCAACTCTGAAAATAAAATTATTTTGTTTTGCTACATAATTTAAAGTAATTCATATTAGGACTGCCTGTTCTGCCATTTCCTCTTATGTATCTTACTTTTAAATCTTGTACCTTAATTTTAAATTTTCTCTGCAGGAGTATTTTAAGCTATCTGCTAATCCTTTAGGTGAATTTGTTAAAATGAAAATAAACCATAAACTCATTCAAATGTTTGCATTTAAATTGCAGTTGGTATCAAAACAATGAGATAAAAGTAAATGAGTAAGTGTAATGGGTCAGTCACGCTGCGTTGTAAGGATTCTTCACTTCATACAGGATCCCTCGGGTTCTTTATGTGACAGGTGACTATTTTACCCTAGGAACATTGGAAGACACTAGGGTCAATATGTTGAAGCTTAATTTGTATCATATTTTTAGATGTGAAATAAATATAAGCAGAGAACTTAGTTGCTCCTTTCTAACCAAGTTTGGATGCACCCTGCCCTTGTTAAATCTCAGCAGACATTTTTAGTCAAGGATCACTGTTTAGCAATATGGCATTTGAAAAAACAAACAAATAGGCTTCTCAATTTAATTTCTCTCACTTTTACATACTGATTAATGTCCACAATTGAAGTCTTTAGCTGCAAAGTTCATTTTAATAAATAATTTTCAAATCTACTTTCTTTGTTCTTAAGTCCCCAGACCCATTATGCCTTCTGTTTTTCAACTTAATGTTGGAGATTTTGAAATCATTCAGAACAGTTGGTTTTGGAATAAGAGCACCTTTTTTCTGTTCTGGCTACAAAGTTGAATCTTGCTTCAATTGAGGAATATAAATGTTTGCCTCTCATATTATTTTTAATCTACTGATCTCTTCATCTACCAAGTTGAGAGCAACAGTTTTACCATACTTACCATGCGCTTGATGTCTAACATCACCTGTGTCTCTCCAGTTCCAGTATCTGCCTCTAACCACTCAGTTCCTACCTGAGCTTATCTTGAATACACTGACAAAAGTCAGCTACTAACAGTCAACGTATCTTAAAACTTTGGCAATTTGTAATCATATTGAATCTCTATCGGCTTGTAGTTATGTGACTTGTCCTGACCATACCTCATGGGAGAGTTTTACCAAATGTTTTACAACAAAATAGTATGAACTGCAGATTTCTTATCCTCCAATATCAGTCTCCTTGCCAGCTGTTTTCTAATTGCTAAACCAATATCAAATATTAAGAAGAACTCCACTTCAGAGTAAAGGTTATAGTAATCTTAATTAGTGTAATAAATAAAACTTACATCTTAGTGACTAAATTTTATATAAATTTATTCCTTTCTCACTTTAATTTTAACAGGTGGTAAGCATTTTTAAAGCAGGTAACCATGAAGAAATCCAGGTTCCTTCATTCTGTTACAACTACTCTTGGCATTATCTTTCTTCAGTTGGGAAAGAAAGTGGTAAGTTGCAATATTTCTTATGCACCAGTATCAATAGGGTTGCATGTTATTTTTCATCCCATGTCGTGGTCACATTATTGAAAGAGACAGTGAGAAATGTAGTATAACTGAGTGTTCAGAAACAAAGGAGAAAGTTTGGAAAACAACTATCCAGGCTTTTCAACGCATTGAGAAAATCTCCAAACTAGTTCCCTGCTTTTACCCTCTCACTCTTATGATTGTATTCTCAACATAAACAGTTTCCTTTAAAGACATTAGACTGTTTCACACTGCTGCTCAAAACACTTCAATAATGCCCCATTTTATTTGCAGTAAAGACAATGTCATTACAGTGACTTTTCATCCTCCTACAATTGATGTCTCATCCCAAACAACCTTATGTCTTAATCTGCTCCAACTACACAGTCTTCTTAAATATGTTTCAAATAGGATAGAAATGGCCTGGTCTTAGAATCTTTGCACCAGCTCCTCATTGTACCTTGAGCATTGTTTTAGTGGACACTACCATGGCTAAGTTTATTCTTTCCTTTTATTTATTAGTCAAGTGTCACCATTCCAATGATATCATTTCCTCCAATGCCCCACAACCAATGATCCCTGAATTTAGGAATCCAGTGCTTGGTGTGATACATATTTGTGCAGTGCACCAAGTAGTTTCTGTTCTCCCTACTACATGTCAATTTATAGGATTGTACTTTTTGGTTGGTCTTCTTGTGACAGGATGGGGCCTCATGACAAATTCTTGACAGTAACCTGTGAATGAAAATGCGATATAGCTTTTCTTACCAAAATAATTGACTGCCTCTCTAGGAATCACTTTTCCTTCTATCATTGTAATGATATGCTTGGAACTTTCAACTTTTCTTACTTGTATACAGTTTAATAATTGACTATTTGTTATCTATCATCAGTGGAAACAGGTTTATGTGGCAGGAATCTTTGTTTTCTTAATTGCTACATTCAGAACTCTTAGAACAATGCCAATATATAATAAATGGTAATAAAATGTTCACTGAATTGATGAATGCATAAAAGTGCATCCCAACATTATTCTATTTAATGGAAAAACTGATAAAAATAAATCATACAAGAATGAACAAAGAAATTATCCAAAAATATTTGGTAAGCATGAAAAAAAGAAAAGCATAGTGACTCAATCTCCAATCCAATTAACAAATGGGCGAATATTTTGCCACCTTACCAAACAAAATACACAGATGGCAAATAAACATATGAAAAGAAGTTCTGCATTATATGTTATCAGGAAAATGCAAATTAAGATAATAATGAGATTACATAAGGGTAGGAATGTCCAAAGCGTGGTACAATGACAATACCAAATGGTGGTGAGGGTGCAGAGCAAATAAATCACTCAGTGTTGATGGGAGTGTGATATGGTATAGCCACTTTGGAAGACAGTTGGCTTATAATCTTACCATACAATGCAGCAATCGCTATCCTCGGTGTTTACACAAAGGCTTTGAAAAATGCCCAAACACAAAAACCTTCACATGGAAGGTGATAGGAACTTTATTCATAATTACCCAAACTTGGGAAGCAACCTAAATGTCCTTCAATAGATAAATACATAAACTGCCGTACATTCACACAATGTAGTATCATTTATAATGTAAACAAATGTACTATCAAGCCATAAAAAGACAAAGAGAAACTTTAAATGTGTATCGCCAACTGAAAGAATTAACTCGGTTTCATTGTTTATCTTTTTGTTTTCCTCCTGAAAACAAAAGAAAAGAAAAAGAAAAAAGTCACTCTGAAAAGTTACAAACTTCGTACCTGACTCCAACTATGAAAGGATTTTCATGTTTTAGTAAGACACTTATATGCTACATTTCTTGGTTCTTGCATTTTAAAAACGGGCCTAAATTTGGGCCAAGGGAATACGAGCAGCAGGGCTGGGTGAGAGTTCCACAGCATCTTCTTAAAGGAGCTTTCACGCAACTCCTTGTATCCTGATTGCTGCACCAACTGGTTGACTTGAACAGAGCTACCCTGCTATCCTTCATACTTGGAATACCCTTTGGAAAGCAATATGAAAAATAAATAAATATCTAGCTTTATTTTCTGTATTTTACAATCACTTTACCATAGCAACTTAGCTGTTACTTGAAATATCACTAAGCCCAAGTGTGAGGTGACCAAGGTATTAGTCTTCACTGTTGTGCTGTTTAATATAAAGGCATAAAGACATTTCCCTATTTTTTCCTCATTATATGCAAATACTTACAAGGATTTAATCATCAAATGATTTTCCGTTTTCTGAAAAATAATTTTGGTTAAAAGTTTTACTTTTAACCAAATGCATTTAGTTAAAAGGAATATATCATTTTAAGAAAATGTCTTAGGCAGATACAGTGTACATATATACACATATATATGTTTACATATAAATATATAATTTGTATAAATTTCTGTGAATCTATTTATTTTTATAACAAACCTTAAACAGTTGAGAAAAATGCCTAGACAGAATTATGTTTGTAGGAAATGATTCTATCATGGAGAAATCTATATTTTACTCATGTTAATTCTCAACAACCAATACAAAAACAATAATCATCTGCAAATGATAAAAACATAATACTTACTTCATCACAAAAGTTTCTTTTCAGATAATGGTATTGGCTTTTCTTAAAATATATTTGTAATACCTTGATATTATATAGAAAAATGCATATAAGAATATTCCATAAAAACATGACCAATCCATATTTTGTATGATATTTGTAAATATTTTCTATCAATTTGGTGAAAGTTATTCTCACTTGGAGTAGGACAGAGTGTGATTAAATTGGTTTTGTGCTAAAAATGTATAGTTTATTTCCAGACTCTAACTATAATAATTTGCATTCTATTGTCCCTGCTGTTAGCTGACACCTACTGTAATATTATCATATCTTTCTAGTTTTGTTCTATTTCTTTTTGAACTGGCCTCTTAATTACCCCTTTTGTACCTCTAGTCTATGGTCTCTGTGTCTCTAATACATAGAAGTACCAATTTCACTACCCTCAAGGCTTGTCAGGTTAAAGATTAATGAGCAGACTATACCCAGAGGCTTTGGAAAGGTTAAGCATAATTACAAATGGGTATTTTATGCAATGCTGGAGATGTGCAAGCTGTTTTTTTAAAAAGGGCAAGAAAAAAAGGTAACGAAACTTACAGGATCCATGCCAACTTTGTATCTTAAGGAAAAAAAAGTCTTTTAAAATAAGAAATTAACATGCTAAGTCATGAAGATTATTAAATTCTACTCTTTTATTTATAATTAGACACAGGCATCCACCCCCCTACACAAATAAGGTATAAATTAAATATAATCAAAAGCCTGTACTATGATTGAATTTTAATTTTACCTTTATTTTTGATATGAAAAAAATCACATTTTCATATTTTATAGTGAAGAGCTGTGGTTTAAAATATATACACTAGTGAGCATTGATATTAGAAAAATTAAATGGCATTCAGAGAATAGGTAGTTTCCACTTGAAATTTTATAGTTAACCATGAAAAGAGCTACTTTCCATGGAAAAATAAAACTTCTGTGGAGGTTCAATTCCAGAATTACTGCAAAATTTAAAATGAACATCTGGCTATCCCAGCACCATGGGGATGGTATTAGGATTATAGTAATTAAAAGAAATCCAGACACTGTTTTACTAATTATAAAGTATTACCAGGGCTAAAACATAAATGTTTAAAAGTCAGAAAGCTGTTGACCTAATTGGAGGAGATTTTTCTCAAAATGTTTCAGAATAAGGGAATATGTTTGAATTAACTTTGCTCAAAATAAAAAAGAGATATTGTTTTCTAACTGTTGTGCTGGGAAGTGTCAGTTAATTTCCTTTAAGAGTACTATTCATGTTTCTAGTAAGAGCAGTCAGCCCTTGTCAGCGAGATACATTCACTGGCTTCTCTCAGTGACTTTGCAGTTCTCACTTCTCACACTTGCATCAGTGTATTTCTCTCTTTACTGCATAAATTCCATCAATATATGGACGTGAAGTTTTTTTTATCTTGTTCAAAAGGAGAAACAAACTCTTGATTCTGCTATCTATATAACGCATGCCCATTTTACTCATTTTTCTTTATGAAAAAATTTCTTTAAATACTTGTTGAATTTTCCTTTCTCTAATACTTTACTTCCTGACTGCTTTTCAATTAACTCCAATTAGGCTTTCCAATCGCTCCAACTAATTGAACGACTATTGTCAAAGTTGACTTTAAAATTACATTAAATCCGGTATTCAAACTCAATCTTTTTTGTCCTATCAATAATATTTACTGCACAAATTTTTCTTAATACACTTTCCACACTTGGCATCCAAGATATTTATAAGTAACTGGTTTTTCACATACTTCCCTTCCTACTACCTTTTATTTTCCTTACTGGATCTATTTTTCTCAGATTTTAATGTTATTTCAGAATGGTCCAAGATAGTCTTTGACTATCCTTTCTTCTTCTTGAATCAGTCTAGTCTCATGGCTTCAAAATGTCATTTATATTGTATTTACGTATCTGCTTAGACAAGGACTTCTATGGACTAACCCAGAACTGTTTCAGTTAGTAAGCCCATTATGTTGGTCATCACCAGTGAGCGATTTCATTCTCATCCAGGATAAAGCATATGAGAATTGCCACGGAATCTTTCCACTCTGACACACACTGACAGTGAAATCCTACTGTGATGCAATGGAGTCCTGAGATGGAACCATGTTGTTTTCTGAGTCAAGTGCTTGTTTAGACACCTAAACACAAGAGTAACAGATGAAACTTTTATACTTTAAATTCTGGGTCAGCAAACTTTTCCTGTAATATGATAATTAGTATTTTAAACTTAGAGATCATATGACCTCAGTGTCAATTACTCAGTGTTACCATTGTAGCAAGAAGGCCACCATAGACAAAATGCAAATGAATGAGGATAGCTATGACTCAATAAAACATTATTTACTAAAAGAGGTTTTGGGCTGGATTTGGCATCTGGATCTTTGTTTATCAGTCCATTTGGTGGCACTGAGCTGTTGAAGTGTCCTTAATATCACAGCATACAGCTTGGTCTGTAAGGATTAATGCACCTTTCAAATTTGTGCTGCTCTCGCAGACCTCCAGACACAAGAAAGTCAAAGAAAATTTGAGTGGGTACTCAGGATCTATTTCTTAAATACCCAGTATTTTATTGATTACATCCAGATTTCAAGATAACAATTCTTGTTTTACTCACTTTGGGACTGAATGCCTGTGTCTTAGTTACTTTTCACTTGTTGCCGAGACAAAATACCTGACACCCAAAATTAGGGAAGGAAAGTTTTATTCTTACAGTTTCTCGGGAGTTTCAATCCATACTCAGCTGGCTGCAAGGCAGCGTGGCGTGGCAGGGCTGCTGTTCATGGTGGCAGCAAGCAGCAAGGCATGCTGGCGAGAGAGAGAGACAGAAGTGGAAGCCTAGAAGTGAGCAAGAGGAAGACCCACTTCCCTTACACTGTATGTCAGCTCCACCCCTGGGCGGTCACAGCACTCACATTGCCAATCCCCGTGCCAGACAACAAACCAATAACAAACCAGTAACTCAGCCCCATCAAAATTATATGAGGACTTGGGGGTACATAGTATATCACCCAATACAGCCTGATACCACAATTTAAAAGAGAAGCTTATTATCATGTTCAGTTCATGGTTAGCAGGCTCAAATGCAAAAGTGGCACAGTGGAAAAGTCTGCCACACAGAAGAGTCGCTCCTGTCATGCTTGGCGAGAAGCAGAGAGACAAACACACAGGAACAGAGAGCCCTGAATTGAACCTGAGCAGGGCTTATAAGCTATAGAACAAAGGGAGGAGGGGTCTTTGCAAGCGTGGTTACAGAAGCAGATGGCATTGGTTAGTTTAAATGGCTTTTTTACATTTATTGGAGAAAGTAACCATAGGGAGGTCTGAGGTTGGGGGCAGTTTTTATCTCGTAACCCAGTTTTCCTGTCAGCTCTGTCCTTGGGCAGTCTATAAACTGTAACAGCTCAATCCCGGAGTAAGGGGGTGGGGGGTGTGAGCGAACAGTACAAACCATGCATTGTATTAATAACAGGGAAAATCCTCCTTACATTAGTTTCCTTTCATGTACTTATTAATAAGAAATATGGCCACCATGATTTCTTCATTGGTCATTTTATTGGTTTCACTGTTAATTAAGTAATACTCTGATAAAGAGAAGTAGTTAACAAAATCAATAGGGAGACATGATATGAAACTTTTTTTATTTACTTCCTATTCAGACATGAATGCTTTTACCTATGCTTTTTTGCTGAGTACCGTTTAGCGCACATTGTATCTACAAAGCTATGATACTGGAACAGATAGTAACAAACCAGGGTTTCTAAACAAATGTCTTGTCTATTTGCAGACTACAGTTTTTCTTAGTTTTATATCAGTTGTCAGTTTCCCTGTCTTCTTAAAATCGCTTCCAGTAATGTAAAGTTTTTCTTCATTTTAATGCATTTAGAAATAACACAAGCTATTGAAGGAGTTACTTTCCTATTAATATGGAGTAAACTAGTAAGTGAAGTGTATGAGAAAGTAAAAGAGCAGCGAGACAATGGGTACACACAAAGTAAGAAAAGCTGAGTATGTAGGATGTGACCCTTCCAGTGTGAGTGTATATAATACCTCTAAAGGTCACTTTCAGGCTATGAGGTCATAGAAAAGGGCATATGTCTGCATTTAATAGTGATTTACATATGTCATCTCATGGGGTCTTTCCCTCAAGCCTGATCAGTGTTATTCCCTCAATATCATAGTTTTAAAATTCAAGATCCACCCCGTATTTTGAGTCAAGTATTCAGGGCACAGTTTTCATAACCTCTCCAGTGTTTACTCGGAGTTTGAGGAACCCTGACTAGAACTGCAAGTAGCAAAGCCAGAATGCCAACTACATCTTCCTTATATCCACATTAACAACTAAGACCCTACAGAGAGAGAACATTAGACAGAAAATAATATTGATATAATTTATAGTGTGCTCATTTGAACAACATTAACATTGGGCATGGCATTAATTAACCTTGGATATTAGTTCTTCCCTTCAAATGACGGAAGGTTTTTTTTTTCTTTCTGAGGTTTAGCACTTATTGCAAGATTCTATTCTACACAAGCACAATGACTACTAATTAATTTTGCTACATATTTTAGTAGTTTCAGAGTTTTGTCTGGTTGCAATATTACAAATAAATACAAAATGTTGCTCATGTTGTATCTGGGGAAGCAACAACTGCCATTGATATGATTGCTTACACCAAGGAGGCTTATGGGAGCTGAAGCTTTGAGGTTTTATGGTTTTACCTATTCCCCCATTGCACATATTGAATTCATTAGCGTGTAGATTTAGGAGCCTGGCTAATCATCAGATGTAATGCTGTAAGTAGATGAACTGTGGTCAAGTAAATTCTGCTACCAGAGGTTTTTCTTTTTTTCTTTTCTTAGTACTTATTTATTAAATTGCAATAATTCTTTACTTCTTTCAAAGGAGAAAATGGACATCTAGGAGCAATTATAAACTTATCAATCCCAAATTGTTCAAGCAGAATTTGCAATTTTCAGTGTATTACATTTGGTAAATATAAATCAATGAGTAAAACAAGAATAAATTCCTATTCCTATACATGTTAAAAGATAAGTATTTTAAATTCTTTTTATTGAAAAGCAAGAGTTTTAGTCTTCCTTTAAATTTATACATCAAGGGCCTTCTGACTATGTGGTTCAGCCTTGTATTTATTTCTTAATTCAGGAAGCATTTGTTAGGAACTGCTACTTCCAAGTCTCACTATTTGGTGTCTTGGGTTTTACGAAAATGAAAAAGAGAAGTTTCTCTGTCCGCAGAAAGCTTGAAATTCTCTTCTTTAGTTGAAAATCAGTAGCCAAATAATTATCTAAGAGGGGAAAAATAAACCTCAAAAACTCTGAATAATCTTTATAACATAGTGTATCCCTTTCATCATCACAGACCAAAATTGGGAATATTCAAGGCATCAAGTCAAAAAAGTTCAGAATCAGGTCAAAGAACAACCAGGGGGCCAGGTCTTTCATAGCAGACCAGAAAAATAGAGGTACAAGGAGGAACAGAGACAAGGGAAAACGCTGAGCAAGAAATCGTCATGCAAATGCAAATAGAAGAAAAGAATATATGCATAAAAGAAGCAGAAACATGTTCAAGTACAGGGAGCGACAAGAGCTTCCAAAATGTTAACAAACGAAGGACTGATGTTCAGAAAAGCTGTACTGACACATCTTCACATAAAATAAAATAGAAAATATGCTAATTGCTGGGGGAACTAATCATTCAGTGAATCAATTATTTGTCATTAACTTTGTGAGTTGGTATGTTTTCACAGTTTAGTATGAAAACGGCTATCAGAAATTCTGGATTCTAGTTTCTTTTTGTCAGTTAGGTGTCAGATATCCAAGTCACAGTTTCTGTGAGTCTTAGTTTTCTCCTCTGTGAGATGGTGTCAGGCAAAAGAAAATCCGGGTGCAGAGCGAGATAGGAAGAGGGCTCAGTTCTAAGATTATATGACGTGGTAGCACATAGACATGTGGTACAAGAAAGAACAGGAAAAGAAATTGAAGAATACTATGGGAAGGGCACTGTGTTTAGACCAAAGCACAGGTAAATACAGAAAAATTTACTGTGTGATAACCTCATGTTGAAGCAAGATTTAAACCAACATTGTAACAGGGCTCTTAATAGTTTGAGACAAAAAGCAAAAGAAATGTCATAAGAAAAAATAAATAAAATACGTGTTTTGGCAAGTATACTTATTCAATTTGGCCTGAGAAGAAAATTTAAAAGATTTTTCAGAGATAAAGCTAATCAGGATGCAAAGAGTGAGCAGGAAATGCATAGCTGACAGTTAAGCACTATTTAGATTTTCTTTCCAGCATGATCATATCTATAATTTGGGGTGCTCTTATAGTTGGATTTTGAATTTCCTATTCTAAAGCCTTGATCATCAGCCCATGGCCCTAATGGGAGGTGGTCAAATCTTTAGAAGAGGGAGCTCAGTGTAAGAAAGTTAAGATATTGGTAGTGTGTTGAGGAAGGGAATATTAGGACTCCAGTTCCTTCCTCTCTTCCCTTCCTGGCTGGCATGAGGTGAGCAATCTCTTTTGCTGTGTATTCTCCACCATAACATAATTTGACATCACAGGCCAAAAGCAACGTTGCCAAGAGTGTACCAACTGAGAACACGAGCCAAAATAAACATTTCCTTCTGCTGAGCTGTTTATCTGAAGTATTTTGTCACAGTGACAGAAGGTTGACTAACACAAGTGAAATCTCACTAAGGCAGCTCTATTGTCATTTCTTCTAGTAAAATATAGACTTGTGACCCCTGTAACAAATCAATTATGGCTATTCCTTATTTAGTGTTATGGTATCAAGTTTTTCAGGGGTCAAACACATGACCTCACACTTACTAGTCAATACCTTAAGCCACTGAGCTAAACCCCAGGTCCTCTTATTTAGTTTTTAAATCCACCTCAAAATAGGTAGGTGTTACCAATACAAGAATATGGGAAGGAAACTTGAAACTTCTTTTCTATTTTTACTTTTGAAAAGTTAAGCTGGTCGCAGATTAAAATGGAACCAGACATGGGACACTGGACTGCAAACCTGGAGAACAGAAGGAAATAAAAGATGAGACCTACTATAGCAGCTTTGCCACCTGCATTATGAGGTAGGTAAGAAAATAGCAGTCTACCAATCGGACTCTGAGGAATCTGCCTGGAACCTTTGAAGACTGATGACACCCATAAGAGAAAGACAGTACAGGAAACAGATGGTAAGGGGATTTGATTGCAGTTTATTGGATTTAGATGAGAACAAGGTACATTAGAGCTTCAACCTAATAGTATGAAAACATCTGAGTGCCCTAGAAAAATGGAAATGTCTCTTAGTAGAAATACAAATATTAAAATGGTAGAAATTATATACTGTGTAGAGAAAAAAATGAGAAACTCTGGAAACACTTGCTACTTGGTAAGGTGGGGCTGATTCTAGGATGTCCCAGAGTCTCTTACTATATGAACTCTCAGGGCTTGAGGATCGCGTTTATCAGCAGACTGAGGGTGGCCAGGAAGCAGGGGTCTTTGTTTAAACAGCATCAAAAACTAGACAGCCATAAAACAGCTGTTATAAATCATAAGGACAAGAGAAATGTGCACATAGGGAAGGCCCATGAGTAATTTTAATCTCCATATTTGAGTTTACTTTGTTATCGGTCCTTAGGATAAAAGGACAGAAACAAATGAGAACTGTAACGACCACCAGTTAAGGGGTATATGTGATGCTTAAATGTTAGTGTAAGAAACTTCCTTTTATCTTGTGAACTAACTGTTCAAGAAATATGGTAAGCAAAATAAGCCTGTGTACCATAAACAGTTACGGCTGTATCTGTTTCAAACATGGGTGATCAGGTTTCTAAAGGGTTGTAATAACAGTAAGCTGCCCTGATTTTGATCATCCCTGTGGGAGATAAACTATAACTGGTCTACTTAGGGTAGAAAATGAATAAATGAGTTTGAATGCTATTTGCTAAAACAAGGTCACCATGGCAGAATAGCAATTTAGGATGCACAACAGTTAAACAGAGACATTTAGTCCTTGGTTGTCTGTAAATTAAGGTATTAAATTTGTAAGATACTGTGTTTAATTCACAGTTTTAATATAATTGTGTTTACTCAATCAGAGTTGTTGGACATTGTAATTTCTGAGTTCTAATCTGTTTTTTAAAAAGGCAGAGCAAGCATTGATTGTCCTCATTAAAGTTTGAACAGCTGCTATAAAAGCAACATGATGGAGCTGAACATCAGCTTAAGAAGGAAAAAGATGCAAAATGATGGAAGGAGGCAGCAGAACAGGAAGGAAACTAGAACTGTCCACCTGCTCTAAGTCACTCTTTTGGGTTATTAGATGTGGGGCTCAAAGTTTTACTGCATAACATGTACATGATACAGTGAGGCATGACGAAATTGCTGACAACTAAAAGGATTTTCCTAGTATTCCATGAGCAGCATTAGGGAAAACAGAGACTCCGATGGGTTTGCAAGCAGGTTCCAGGACAAAAGCACCACAGAAGTTTAGAGAACTAGAAAATTAAGAAGGTACAAACAAACACTGGGCAATGGAATGAACCCTGAGGACTGTGAAATTTTAATTTGAATGTTTTTCCCTTTACATTTCTATTAAAATATTCTTTTAAAAATTTATTGCATTAACCTGGTGATTTGAAGTTGACCTTAAGCAAACCTAAACTTTGAATTAGAAACTGAAGCAATAACTGTCCTAACTAACTGTATTTCTGTGTAATTAGACATAGTATTAGTCAACAGTCTAGGATGAATGGAATATTACAGCCCTTAATAACATTAGAGTCTCATGGACAGTTAATGGCCTTTGGAAAGAAATACTACTCAGGCTTCAAATTCCAGCTGAACTCTGCATGCTATAAGGGCAGGAGAACTTAGACCAGATGAGTCCCTTTCACAAGCACATGTCATGCTGTGTGGATCCGGCTGTGGAAGCAGTTTGCCAGTCTTATCTTCAGAAACACATAGTCGGTGTTCAGCCAATAATGAATGTCAAAATACTACTTAGCTTCCCTTTGGGTGATTCAAAGGGCTCTGGCTAGAAAATAGGCATAATAACCTTTCTGATATGTTTCCCATTAATTGTCCTTCAAACTGAGAGAAGTATTTTTAGAAGATTATTTGCTCTTGCTGAAAGTTCAGGGAGCAGTAAACAGTGTGAAAACTATGGAGTTAGACAAAATCATTATGAGTGATATACTGCATGAATAAAAATGAAAGTCCAGTTTTGGCACTTGGGTTTGCAGAAAGCACCTGTGCATCGATTACAATGTTATAGAACACTGCTGCTATGACACTGGACTATGAGTTAACTCCAGATTTATGCACAATGAGTCTTATGTTTCCTCTTTTCCTTTCTATCTAGTCAGACTTCTGGTCCTAATTTAAAGCCAGAAGAAAAAGACCCAAAGTCCAGGGTCACAAGTGGGAATATGAAATGAGCAATGTTTGTACACATATACATGAAGAGCACTAAAAAAGGACCGTACATGCAAAGGAGAAGACAGCAAACATAACTCCCAACTGTTTACCTGCAAATCCTTTCACCCTTCTAGGAGATAAAATGTCAGTAAAGAGGCACTAATAGTATCTTATCAAGAAAGTGGATGTGAGTTCCAGAGATGAGTCTGTTTGCATCCTGGAAAACAAGTATGAGTAATGAGTGGTAGCAAACTTTCAGTGAAACAAACATGGTAGAGAAAGACCAGTTTCTGAAGGTAGAGTGGGACAGAACCCAGACAATGAGATAACAATGTAGCAAATTCCTGAAGTATTTTTCCCAAACTCTTTCTGCAAGAGTAATTTAAAATAAGCTGTTAGTGGTGAAAAGAATTTACTCTGGAGAGTACATTTCAGGGGTCCTTCTGGTTTCTTTGTTCCAAAAAGTTTTTAAAATGTCTTCTTACACATTTCCGTATTCTCCTTTATTCTTTATTACTGGAATTTTGCAGTTTTTTGTTGATTTTAATGTGGTTTGTTTTTGAACTCTAAACAACCTTAAATTCTTTTTTGAAATTTGCAAAGTATAAATTAGTATTAAGTTATTCAATATTCTTTCATTTTGGTACACTAGATTTTTTAAACTATGGTAAATAGAGATTAAATATATATGAATATTTACTAAATATTTAGTATATATATTTTAGATCTGTATATTATGTACATTCATAGTCAATATAAACTACACATATAATCTATGACCAGAAGGAGGTGGTTAAATGACTCATTAAAGAAAAAAGCTTTCATTAGTCAGCGATTTAAGGTTGGCAACAGCCTTCACATTAGCTGACTGTGGGAGTATGCATGATGAACCTTGTAGAAATGAAAGTTGCTAAAGGTTTTTACAATGATTCAGAGTTTTAGATGATGAGGAACAATAATGTGAAAATTTCAGAATCAAAGGAACAGAAAAGGATATTAAAATAAGGGTTGCCTTCATATCAGTGAAATAAAACCTATGGATGCTAAAAACTTCATTGATTTTATATGTTCTTCAGCAGCTTGTGGGGAGAAACACTTTCTTTAATGTAGAAATTATATAGAGGAGCCTATGTTTTACTTTGCCAAATCAGATACATCAATTAGGAAAAGACAAAAAACTTGCAAAAATAGTTATTACAGAGCTGGTAACTCTTAGAAAGCTCCTGTAGAAGACAGACACTTTCAACCTGCTTCTGGTGCATTTACTCACAACATCTGCTAGTTGCCCGGCAACAGGTGCAGAGGTCATATTGTTTGCCCTACCTAGATCATGCATCTCATCAGCATTCAGACTCTAGGTACCTGATTCTGAGTTCACTTTCACCATAAAAACACCTGAAGAATGGAGCAGAAATAGAAAATTGACAAAATGAAGATATAGCACAAACTTCCTTTTCAGAAGCAATTCATGAATGGAAAAGCTTACGAAAGAAACATTGAAGATATCATGAATGACATGTATATTTGTTCTTGCTGGGGTACCTATTCTATGAATCGATATTCATTGAATGCCTCATGTTTTCAAGAAACAATGATTGGTGTTCAGGAAAATACAAGAAATCTGTATGACTGACCTTGATCCTTTCTATGCAGATCCTTCTGCAGATCCCTAATGCTTCAAAAAAGCAAAATTTATACTTAGTTTGACAGCCAGGTTATCATGATTGAATCTTGTCTCCTGACTGGCCTCTGGTAATCTGTTCTCAAGCTCATCGGAAATAGTCACAGGTTCTTTCTTGTGTCCTGATGAATTTCCATTCCTTGTTCCCTCTGGCAGGAATTTCTTCCATGAACAGTTTCTACCACTTTTTGACTTGTCTATCAGAAATCTTTTGAAATTGAACTTAAATATATTTAGCTCAGTTTTACCTAACAAAAATCTTCCTCAATTTCCTTTTTGCTGATTTTTAGGTTAATTTCTCCATGACCAAAATTCAGACTTTGTTCGGCCAGGTGATACGTGATGTATCTCTTTTACCCAAGACCAGTGCTGGCAACAAGAGCTGTATAAAGATACATTAATAAATGAATAACAGATTGTAGTTAATGACAATCAGCATAATAATTAGCAAACATAAATAAAATAGAAAATCAGAAAATAAAGTAACAGTTTTGATTTATTCTTAAAATCACTTTTCTCACTTCACAAATCATTTGAAGCACCTTACAAAATGTCTCAATTAGAAAATTACATACAGGTAAGGGAGTCATTATGAAGGGAAACAAACAGCTTGGAGATCAAATAAGTATAGTAAACACGTGTGCCATATTGTATTATAGAGGAGTAGGGAATGATGGTCCACAAATAAAGTTCCTAGTGACCAAAGCATGATGTGTGACTAGATTCTCAGGGACCATAATATGAAATCACATTAGTTTTTCAGTAGAAGCACAGCTGTTCCTGATTGTTAGAGCCAAGGGAAATTTCCTCCTTCATTTCTCATAAAGAAAACTCTGTGTGATAAAGAGTTCACTGTTTTCTCAAGCTTCTCTCCCATTGCCTACAATAATGTATTTCACATAGCAGTTTCAAATAAAGTCTTTCAATGTAGGTCAATGACCTAGCACTAAAACATAGTTCAGTAAATCTAAGAAGGGTCAAAGTAATACTAGTCAACACAGTATATAAAAATTTGATGATCATATTTGATCCAAAGGTAATAGGACACCCAGGAGGGCATATGCCACATGGCTTTCAGGAAATCCTCCATAAATATTGTATTGCAAATGGGCATTTAAGACAGCAAGAATTTTTAGTTTGTATTATTTGGCAGAACCTAGAAAAAGGAATTTCTGTCCTTCTAAATAAAGCACATTTCTATCTTCTATCAAGTAATTCAGAATGCTTAAGTACTAAATGAGAAGTCTAGCAGTGATTTTTGCCTAAATGTACTATATAGCCAACAAACACTGTATAGAGGTACACTTGGTGATGTTTTCAATTTTTTCCCCCTGAAAGATTTTTTCTTGGCTCTATACCAGCAAATAATTCATTAGAAAATTAACAAAAAATGGTTTTAGAACAAAACATTACTAATGATACTACACTGAAAATGAGTATCAACAATGAACAATAATGGTAAAGATATCTGTACACCCAAGTTCTCTGCAGAGTTGTTCATCATAGGAAAGATAAAAAATCAGTGTCCTCAAACAGATAAACAGATAAATTGTGCTATGTCTCACACAAGGGAATGTTGTTTCATGATAAATAAACCTTTTATTAAGATAAGTAAAATACACAGTCACAGAAAGAAATCTGCCACATGATCTCTCTTAAAAAGTTGAATTATTGAAGCAGATATCAGAATGGTGGTAATTAGGAGTGAGAGGGATTAGTAGGGTAAGAGTTGATCATCAAAGGTAGAAAATTTCAGTTCTGTAGAAGGAATAAGCAGTAGAGATTTAAAGTATAGTATGGGAGCCACAGTTAATAGTGTATTGTATATGTTAATATTAATCAGTCTCAACCACTCTCAGCACACACACACATGCACACACACATGCACATGCACACACTCAAAGTACATGCACAATCTTAAGCAAATGAAGAAGTGGATATCATTAACTAGCTTGAATGTAATTATCAGTTCACTGTGTATAATAAGCAATACTATATACCTTAAGTAAAAATTTCAGCAATTACATATTTAAAAAGGAGAAAATATATATTGAAGTCTAATTAATTCTTCAGTTTCTCAACATGAATAATAAATGCTGAAAGTGTAGAAAAATAAGATTATTTGTGTATTCTCAATGATAATATAAAATTACATATTAAAAAGTGGTTGGGCATTTTCTTCAAACTTTAAATATAGGATTATCATGATTAATGTGTCTTTTTACCAAATGTTTCTCACATGAATTTTCATATCAACATAATTCGTGATAGCCAAAAAGTAGAAATGACTTTTTAAAGGTGGTATATTCATGCAACAGTCTAGTATTGATTAATGAAAAATAGCTCATGGAAGGAATGCTTAAAACATCATAAAGGCAGACCTAAAGGCTATTTGATTCATGATTACATTTATCTGAAATGTAGAAAATAGGAAAATCTATAGGAATATAGTAGTAAGTAGGTTAGTAGTTGCCTGCCCTGGAATGAATTTCAGAAAGGTGATTAGCAATGACATGACATCCAAGATTTTATCATGATGAAATTGAACTATGGTGATTCCACATAACTCTGTAAATTTACTAAAAAATATTGAGTTGTACAGTTTAAATAGGCAAATTTAATGGCACTCATATAAGTTATATCTCAATAGATTTATTTTAAAGACAGAGCAGAGGTAGAGAAACTTTCTGATCAAAAACATATTGGACAAATGACTTGTTAAACATCTACACTCCAAGAGATACTATTGGAATCCATATTAAAGGACCAGGTATCCATTAAGAATTAAATGGCAATGAGAGTAGAAAATAGAGGCATAGACACAAAATAACTCTTGAAAAAAAACATGTGGGAATAAAATACATAATAATATCACAAAAAGTGGAGAAATCTGGAAATGGAATCATGCTATCATAATATTATGGTTTGTGTCTAGATGTTCCCCAAAGTCTTATGCAGTTATGGAAGCAGGCTTCTAGAGTTTGTGATTGATTCATGGTCAAATGCTGGGATTATGGGTGTGGGTGCTACACCCAAGTTGGTGTGGGCAACATACAATATAAGGGACAGAAAGAATCTTCTTCCATGCTCCTCCCTTTTTGCTCTTGTTGCTTTTGCTGTGAACACTGCCATGAACTATTGCCCTCTGCCATGTGCCACTCTTCCTTGGAGCAAGCTGAGATCTCCATAAACTGTGAGCTAAATAAACCTTTCCTTCCTTGATTTTGGGTGTTGGGTGTTTTGTCTCAGCAACGAGAGAAAAGTAACCAAGACAGAATTTGGTACCAAGAGTCAAGTCATTTCTGTGACTATACCTGACCATGTGGTTCAAGAGCCTTTAGTATGGGGATTGAACTCATGTCTGTGCTTACCAGGCAAGTGCTTGAGCCACTGAGCTAAATGTTAGGCCTGTTCAAGAGCCTTTGAAAATGGCTTGTGGGAAGAGTTTGGAAATGTTTGGAGATGTAGCTTGAAAGAGTAGAGCTGGAATGCCTTACACTGTTCTGTATAAGAGATTCTGGTCAGTACTCGCAAGACCAGAAGGCTGATAAAAATCCTGCTGGTAAAGACCAGGCTTGGGAGCTTCTGCTGGGAAGGATTGCACTGGTTGCTGGACTCCAGGCAATGTATGTTATGGCTTGGCAGAAAGTTTGTCTGCATTTTACTCGTGTTCAGAGACTTTTCCTGAGTCTAAAATTAATGACAGTGGACTAATTAACCTGGAAGAGAAAATTTCAAGGCTGTCAAATATTGGGGCAGTGGCATGGCTATTGTTGGGGGCTTTAACCAGATCAATGTTGCAAATCAAGAACAAAGAACCCAGCAAGATAATTTAAACTGTTGTGAGTTTAGTTAGGAAAAAAAGCTCCAGTAAGACTCTAGACTGCAAAGATAGAGCTGAGGAGTCAATTGCTGAGAAGGAACAGAATGTGAAAGAAGACCTAAGGGCATCACAAGAAGCAGCAAGTCTCCACCCTTTGCATTCTTAAAACTTCAATAGTGAAAGACTTTGCTTTGAGGAGAAAGCCTTAGAGCACCATGATCCAGAATGGTGGCAGCCACACTATGTTCCAGAATGGTGGCAGTGGCCACATCACGTTCCAAATGGCAGCAAACTTACTTGTGTCCTGGTTGGAGGCAACTTTCGGGGGCCTGTGTGACTGGAGGAGAAAGAAATGGGCTTCTTGGGAGCCCTCCCAGCCAGGCCTGAGCATCTCCAACCAGGACACAAGTAAGACTGCCTTCTGGGGGCCTGTGTGACCGGTGTGGACCCTAGGAGGAGAAACATGCCCCCCCTCCCCATACGCCTACCAGCACGCGGGCTAAGAATCAAGCCACCCCCGCCCCCCTATAAAGCAACCTGCTCATTCGGAGGTCTGGCTACATTGATAGCAACTAAGGTACATAAAACAAATGCTAGTATTGTTTTGTTCACTTTGTAGGCCTGGGACTGGCAGCCTGAGCATCTCTTTGGAAGATGACAGTACACAATGTAGCAAAAATGGGGGATTCTCTTCTGTCTTGTCTTCAAGGCCCAATATTGTTCTAGTTGTTTTGCTTTATTCTGATTAATTTTTTTGGCCTTATTTTATACTCTGTTTTTATTGGTCTTATTGTGATTTTTTTTTTTTTTTTTGGTTTGTTTGGTTTGGTTTGGTTTGATTTTACTATACCTGTTGGAAAGGTCAACTATTCTGAAAATAACAAGATATACTATAGTAGCTATTGTTTTCATAGTATCCTTCTTAGAAGTCCTGTACCACTTCTTCTGCTTTGTTTTGACCGACTTCATTCTGTTATGTTTTGTTGGATTTTACTATCTTCAAAATAAAAAAAAAAGTTAAAAAAAAATGGCAGCAGATGCACCAGGTTCCAGAATGGTGGTGGCCTAGAGAATTCACTCCTCAAAATTGGATTCAGAGTGCCCAGCAATTCAGGTACTAGATCCCTATAGCCAAGAGAGAAGAAAGTCTGGTTACTGCTCCAGCTGGCAGCAGACCTTGGCATCATACACGTGGCACTGGTTTTAGGTACATGCAGAATGCAAGAGATCTGAGGTTAAAAAGGCTTCCACCTAGATTTCAGAAGAAGATCTGGGAGGCCAGGCAGTGTGCCTTTGAAAAAGAAATGTGTGAAGCTGTGAGAGTGAAGCCAAAACTGTAGTGGAGACCCCAGAAATTTAGAAAAGCCAGGAATGTGGATCATCTAAGAAAAGTTGCAAGAATTGAGCAGAGCAGGCCTAAGAGACGAGCTATGGGATCTACAACAACTGAAAGTACGTAAGGGCAGAGTCACACAAGCCTTTTGGAGCTTACAGCTTACCACACATGGCTTCAGATGTTCCACATGGAACTGCAGGACTTAACGTTTGCCCTGCTGAATTTTGAACTTGCTTTGGTCTCAATGCTTTTGTATTGCCCTGTTTGTACCTTTTGAAATGGAAATGTCTATCTTATATCATGGGATGTTGGGAATGTTTGACTTTCTTTTCCTTTGTAGAGGGGCTCACAGCTAAGAGTTTGCCTTTAATCTCAGAGGAGACTTGGTACTTGCCCTTTTCAGCAATATTGATACTGTTAGGATTTTGGCAACTCTTAGAGATGGACTAAATGACTTTTGCACAAAAGATATGCATGAGTCCTTGTGGGGCCTGGGGTGGAATATCTAGATGTGCCCTCAAAGCCTCACTCAGTCATGGAGGCAGGCTTCTAGAGTTTGTGATTGATTCATGGTCCAATGCTGGAATTATGGGTGTGAGGGTTACACCCAAGTGGGTATGACCTACATACAATATAAGGGACAGAAAGAATCTCCTGCCATGCTCCTCCCTTTTAGCTCTTGTTTTCTGCCACTGTGAACTTTTGTCCTCTGCTTTGCACCACTCTGCCTTATAGCCAGCTGAGTATGGACTGAAATCT
>RJWM01021526.1:0-35320 GCA_004363535.1 Dasyprocta punctata
TTTTGGTATCGGGAATCAAACTCAGGACCCTGTGCTTGTTGGGCAGACACCTATGCCTCTGAGCTATGTCCCTGGCTTTTGGGAACATTTTTAGGTAAATGGGTGCACTTTTAGCATATAATTTTCAGTGAAATAGATTAGACACATGTTTAAATATCACATTATTTCTCTGGTATGGAAGCCCAAAGTATAAATAAGGACCTAAATGGAAGTTAGATATTGGTATGTAGGAAAAAAAGTGTTCAAATGAGAATGGAAACGAAAAGCGTGTAGAAAGGAAAGAAGAAAATCGGGATAAAAACGAAAACTGGAAGGAAAACTACGGAAACAAAGTCCTGAAAATAGAGAGTGGAAAAGTTAAAAAGAACTAAGTTATATTATGGACAGGTGCAAAATTCCTATGATGAACATGAGTATCATGAATAGCGAATATCTACCAAGATAAATTAATTTAAAAAAAGAAATAGATTAAAGGCTTAGTTTGACCTCTAAAAACAATAATGAGTTCCTAGGTGTTTATTCTGTGTCTGTCATTTTGCAATGATGCAAAAATATAAACATAGTAGAGACATTTTCTGCTTGCATACAGTAATAAGTTACACAGTAAATAAATAAATGATAAAGATTAAAATTCAATAAGTCAGTAAGTTTTGTAAATGAATAAAGTCATCAGGTTATCATCAAGGAGAGCAGCATAGAAGAAGGACATAGAGACCGATCACTCAATGGTGTGGAAATGGATGGAACAACAGCTCTGCTGAGGAAGTTGACAGCCATAAAGGGATTAGCACAGCAAATCAGCAGCTAGAGGCCTTTGGAGGTGGTCAGATCATTCAGATGAACTCAGGAGGCCTCTACAAAGACCCTTGGTCATGCCCATGAATTGATGTTTATTCATGTTCAGCGGACACCTTAATTTTTTTTAAAAAAATGTTCATTTCTCCATGAGACATTATCTCAACTAAGTTTCTCAGTTTCCATGGTTCTACTTAGTTATTGTTGCCTGGCTCAGACTACAGTACTGCTTACAACTGGTACTTGAATGAAAATGTTTCAGTTGTCCATCTAGATTTACTGTTTGAAATGATATCATAGATTGTTTTATCACATGTGAAAAAATAAATTCCGATGAAAGTTTAAAATTTGCTGAATTGTTATTATGCGTTTGATCTAAATTGTTATTATGCGTTCTCCTGTCTGGAGCAGGGGCATGGCAGGTCACTGGGATCATGACGTGGAAGGGTGCATTCTCGTTGTCTTCCTTCACTCCTGCCTTTCCTGTCCCCGCTTCTACAGGGTGAGCACCACTTTTCTGCCCTGCTGATCTGCCATACTGTTCTTGCCCCTGCTGAGTGTGGACTGAAACCATGAGCCAAATGAATCTCAGTTCTTTTACTATGCAATGGTTGGGAAATAATGTCCATGAAAAATACAGGGAAGAGAAGCACAGAGGTGCAGATGATGTGACAGGAAGCTATGCCGATGTTGGTAATGGAGATGACGAAGTTGTAAATATCACAGCTCTTAGTGATGGGCCATCCAAGTTGCTCTAGAAATACTTTGATTGGGATCCAGTGATTACCAGGTGCTTCAGGGACTGTGGATCTGGTTTTAGGTTTCTATGGCTTCTCTCTGATACATGGTTATAGAAATTGTCTTCACAAGGATGCAGCTCTGATGAACCTTGCAGAACATGAGAAGAGAGGAAGTGATCAAAGTGTATTTAAAACATGGCAAGAGGATTCTTGGGTTTTGCTTTCTTTTGTTGTTTGAGATTTAATTTCTTTTAAAGGTCTATCTTGAATTTTTTTACTGAGTTCCTAGCAAATAAATAATATTTTGTAAATATAAAAAAGTTATGAAAATAATCAGTCTTCCTGAAGAAAACTCAGAGTGATAAAACTTTTAGTAATCTGGGTCAATAATTAGATGTTTTTATTGATTTACATAGATACACTTACAGTAAAAGGTCTCATCTTGATGGCAACTGGTTTTGTGAGTGAATAAAATTTGTTAGCTTGAATACAGATGTGGAGATATATAATATTTTCATAAATACAGATTCATATAAATTTTGTTCACACATGTGTGCCAAGGTCAGATAAATGTGTAAGGCAGAAAATAAGGTTCATTTTACAAAATAGTTTGTTCTATATTAAAATGCTATAGTAGTTGAATAAAGCAATGTGTATAAAAGAATGAATTGAAGTATCTTCTTATTTTTTGTGAAACGTACCATTGAAGGGCACTTAGAAAAAACTAAATAAATGCTTGATGGAAAATTACACTCAGATCTCTACTGACTTCATCCTACTGGGCCTGTTCCCCCACCAAGTCTTGGCCTTGTCCTCTTCATTCTCATCGTCCCCATCTTCCTAATGTCCCTGGCTGGTAACCTGTCCATGGTCCTTCTCATCCTTCTGGATGCCCATCTCCACACACCCATGTACATCCTGCTCAGTCAGCTCTCCCTCATGGACCTCATGTACATCTGCACCACTGTCCCCAAGACGGCTTTTGGTTTTCTAACTGGAAACAAGTCCATCTCCTTCATTGTGTGTGGGTTTCAGAGTTTTTTTTTTCTCCTGACTTTAGCAGGTATAGAAGGACCCATCCTGATGACTATGGCCTATGACCATTACGTGGCTATTTGCTTTCCTCTGCACTATCCAATCCTCATGAACAGAAAAATGTGTGTGCTGATGATCCTGGGATCTTGTGCAATAGGGGCCATCAATGCCTGTGCCCACACGTGGTATATTCTCCATATTCCTTACTGCACGTCTAGGACTATCAATCATTTCTTTTGTGATGTCACAGCAATGCTGACTCTGGTCTGCATGGACACCTGGGTCTATGAATACTCTGTGTTCCTGAGTGCTATCCTCTTTCCTCTGCTGCTGTTCATCATCATTGTGGTTTCCTATGGTAAAGTTCTTGCTGTCTACTGCTTGCGCTCACAGGAAGGCAGGAAGAAGGCATATTCCACTGGCAGCAGTCACCTCACTGTGGTGACTTTCTACTATGCACCTTCTATCTACACATATCTATACCCAAAGTCCCTCTGATCTCCAGCAGAAGACAAGGTCCTGGCTGTCTTCTACACTATCCTTACTCCATTGCTCAACCCTGTGATCTACAGCATGAGGAACAAGGAGGTGCTGGGGGCCCTAGGATGAGTGACTCAGAGAATCTGCCCTGTGAAAATGTAGGCAAATTTCTGCCTCAGAAAAGTTGACAGTGGATCTCTACTTGAAAAATATTTGATATTCAGGATTTAAACTGAATTTAGTCTGTAAGATTTTAAACTCATGAGATGTGACATACTGTTTATGTGTTCTGTTTCCTAATATTTATTTTTTGTTATTGTTTCTTTCTTATCAAAAAATGTGAATGTTTTTCACTAACATGAATATAATAATTCATTAACATAAAAAATCAAAATAGTTAATAATGAAATTTTTCCAGAACTTTCAAAATAAGAGTGATGTGGTCGAATGTTCAAAGTTTGAAAACTTTTATGAGCATCTTTAGTTGTGCTATTGTGACTATTGTGGTATCCAGAACACATTCAAAATATTTACCTCACGTGGTCCTTTTGAATTTGTGGAAAAGTCAGAGTTCTTACAGTGCTAAAACAAGTAAATCATGCAGATGAGGACACACTGCCAAGTTTTTATGGCCTAAATTTCCTGTTAATGGGAATTGGTATTAACACACAGTACAACTTTTTTCATTCATAATGCTACTTATTAAAGAGGGCCTGCAGAAGAGCTTCAGAGAAAGGCGAGTATACTGGAATAAAGTAAGTATGTTGACTGTGCAGAGAAAAATTTTCAGGGTGACTGATGATAATGTGGTTTTCACTGTAATCCTTCTAAAAATTTTAAGAATTCATTGCATATTGTGGTCACTTACTGTATTAGTATGTCAATTCTATAAATTCTTTTATTCTTAAAATTCCTAGATTAGCACAAAATGAAAATAAATATTTGTAATGGCAGATTGAACTAAAAACAATGATATTTTATTTAAATAGTAATAACTCACATGTAAGGGACACTGCATAGTCTGTATATATTTTCCTTAATTTATAGTAATTCACTCTCAGGGAATACTCTTAGGCATGTTGTAAAATTGATCTTTAGTTCTCAAATGCTCAGAGAAACATTCCCATGGAGATTGTGGAGGGATTTCCCTCAGAATGAAATGGGACAGTTTTGCACTTGCCATGAGACAGTCCTTGGATTCATATGACTTATATGATTAAAGTCTACTGAGGTGACAAATATTGTGTTTGCCTACAGCTCAATAATAATGTCTGAAAAATGTCAATTTATGTTTTACTTTTTACTGTGAGGGAAATGTTGTCTCTGTTGAAAAGTGAATTTTTCTCGTAAAAGTGTCACTGTGTGAGGACAGCTGGAAAAAAACAAGTAGAATATTGCTGGGAAAAAGTTTTAGCTTACCAAAACCATGGCAATGGAAGTGACTGTGTTTTCCCTGTGAAGACAATCCTGTCTCAAACCAGAAGATTTCTGCTTGAATGGATGACTTGAATGTTGTGATGAACAATTAGGGTTTGGAATGATACTAATTCAATCTTTTGATTACAGAAAGTCAAATGAGTATGACAAGTTTCTCTCAATAATTATGAATTACATATTTATGCCAAATGGAATTTTAGGCTACATTATTTCACTGAAAAATACGGGAAATAACAGTATTTCTTTTTGTTGAAAATGATATATCATCCACTCATGTAATGATCAAAATTGGAGAAAAACAAAAATTTGCTAGCTGTTCCTTATGACTATTGTCCTAGTACTAAACACTTAGTACACTAAGCACTTAGTGTTTGTGGGACACAAACTTTCCCATTGCACTCAAAATGGAGAAAGAAAAGACAATTTTCAAGTTAACTTCATCCATGTGTTTATATTCAAATAAATGACCTTGAAGGAAGGAAATGCAACACTCTGGGCCTTTTTCTAGGCTACCTGTCACATTCTTTGGTAGCTGTTAATAAAGGAGGAAGGTATGATGAGCTTTAAGATCTATATAAATAATCACTTTTTATTAACCAAACTAGAGACATTTTTTGAATCATCTAAGGGTATTCCAAAAGAGAAAAGAAAACCTAAAGAGATCATGTTATGTCTTGGGACAAGGGCTTCAAGTGTGGCAAACAAGAGAATAAAAGCACTAAACATGCAATTTATGTAGAGAGAACAAAAGTTTTAAGTATCTTGCTTACCACATTGTTTGTTTTTTGTTCTGAAAATGACCTTGAAGTCATCCATTGGTTTATACATGTTCAACTTCGGTGGTCTCTCTCCTTCACTCTCTAGTGCCTCAGGTGACTTGGGATTTGCCCTGAATGGTGAATCCTGCTACGTGCTCCATGTACCTTTATGGCATCGGAGATGTTTAGAAGGGTTGTGTAAGAGCTTTTTCATTTAGGGCTATGTTAGTTGTATGGCTCATCTTCCTTCAGGAAGGCAAATTAAAAAATAATAAAGGAAGGAATGACAAAAATAGTCCAGGAGCTTTCACAAGGCACTAATAAACAGCTACATTAGATAAGCAAAATGAAACAAAGCATGAATGACCAGTTTGGAAGAGAATTAAAGTCTGTGAAAGGGTTACACTCAGAAATCTAGGAGATTAAAATTATATTGAAATTGTGGACAGCAGAAGGAACCCCTGTGAAGAAAGATTTTCAATACTAGAAGACCATAATGCATTGAAAGACCAATGACTTATAAGCCTTTAGAACAACAAGAGAACAAAAAAAATGTACCCAGCAGCTGCTAGAAGATGCATAGAAGACTAAGCTAAGATTATTTGGAATAAATGAAAAATTAGAAGGCAACACATATGGCATAAAAGTTATTTATAGAAATAGTGACAGAAAATTTCCTAAACATAAGGAAAAATAAACATAACATAAACAAGGCACTATACTGTACTCAAAGTACTAGAAGTTCTTCACGGGGAAAAACCTTCAAAGATCATAGGAAAATACACTGAATCACGTGAAGACAACACCATTAGAATCAGCGCAGACTTTCCTGCACAAACCTTAAATGGTAGGAGAGCTTGAAGGAATGAGTTTCAAGCCCTAATGGTAAAAATTTCCTTTGTCAATTTATGGGTCATGCTAAGTTTTCATTCCAGACTGTTCGAGAAATAAAGTGTTTCCATGATAAGTGGCACCTCAGGAAATTCATGACCACCAAATCAACACTGCAAAACGTTATAAAGGATATTCAAAGAGGAACAAGCTAACTTTAACAATAAATGAAAAAAAATGAATATACCTAGTAGGATGAGCAGTTAAGCTAAAGGAAAATAATATAAGAGAATCAGCAACAGGAAGCTAACGTTATGAGACAAGTGTTAATAACCCTCTGTTTTAACTCACAATATGAATGGTCTCAATTCCCTAATTTAAAAATACAGATTGGTAGAATGGGCTAAGATACAAAGGCAACAATAGACAACATACAAGAAACACGTTTAATTCATAAATAAACTCACAGATTAAAGATGAAAGAAGGGAAATCAATAGTCCATGGAATGAGAAACATGAAGGAAAAGCAGAACGTATCTTAGTTTCAGACAAAGTGCATTTCAAGCTAAGACTGATCAGAAGAACCAAAGAAGGTCAGTACATACTGGATAAGAAAATAATTTCACAAGAAGAGATAACACTTTTAACCATACACATACTACCACACCCAACTTCATAAAACAGATACTAGCGGAAATGAAAATCAAACACCAATGAAATTGTAATGGAGGGCTTCAATAGCCAAGGGTCACATATGAACAGAACAAGCAGATAAAAAAGAATCAAAAGATTATGAGTTTAAACTAAAACTTCAAACAAATGAACTTAACAAATATCCACAGAGCATTCCATATAACTTCAAAGTACTATATATTGTTCTCAGTGGCACATGGAACTTTTTCCAAAATATATCGTATATGAACACATAAAACCTACATAAGTAAATGCAAAGGAATTGCTATTATCTCATAGATGTGATGACATTATACTACAGTGAAACTAGAAATCAAAGGCAAAAAAAAAACACAGAAAATTTGTAAACACAATAAAATTAAATGATACCTTCTTGAATAATCAATGAGTCACAGATGCAATTAAAGGAGAAATTAGACGCCTACTGCAAACAAAAATGTCACTACAACATACAGGAACCTGCAGGACACAACAGAAGTTCTAGGAGGGAAGATTTTAGCAGTGAATTCCTACATCAGAAAAGCAGAGGAAGGTTATTTAAATAACCTAACGGTGCACTGCAGTGTCCTGGAAAAGAAGAACAATCCAAACCAAAGCTGCACAAAGAAGAAAATTACAAAGATCAGAGAAAAAACTAATGAAATTGAGTGTAAAAATGCAAATCTTTGACCAATGAATTGAAGAGCTGGTATTTTTGAAAGAATAAGCAAAATAGAGAAAGTTTCAGACAGTCTTACCAAAGTAAGGAAAGAAAAACCCAGATTTATACAATTGGAAATGAAAAAAAAATCAAAATCACTTCAGATCCTTCCAAAATTCAGATCATTCGTATGTATTTAGAGAATATCTCCTTTAATGAAGTGCAAAATTTATAATAAATGGATAGATTCCTAGATATGCATGAACTACCAAAACTGAATTAATAAAATACAGAACTCCTAAATAATACCATTACACTCATAGATATTTAAAAAGTAATAAAAAAATCTACCAACTCAGAAAATCTCAAATCCCAATAGACTCACTGCAAAATTCCCCAAGAATTTTAGAGATCTGTTACCAACGTTCCTCAAATAATTTAATGAAATCCAAAGAGAACAGTACTCTCAAATTCTTTGTTGGAAGCAAAAGTCTGATTCTAAAACCAGAAAAGGACCCACCCAAAAAAGCAGAAGCACACACCAAACTTTAAATATCATCATACAAAGCTCCCCATTAATGTACTGCAAAAAGAATGCAGGAAGGCATCAAAAAGATCACACCCCACGACAAAGTAGAATTTATTGCAGGGATGCAGGGATGTTTCAACATATGTAAATCAGTAAATATAATGCAACAGAAAAACAGGAGCAAGAACGATAATCACATGATCATAGATGCAGAAAAACTTTTGAGAAAATCCAAGATCTATTCATGAAAAAAAAAATGCTCTGCAGAAAAAAGGAATGGATGTTATTTTTCTCAGTGTGATAAAAGTCTTCTATACAACCTAACAACCAACAACATACTAAATGAAGAGAAGCTGAATGGTCTTACTCTGAAATCAGGAACAAGACAAGAGTTTAATATCTTCACTAGAATTCAGTATACTTCTTGAAACATTACTGAGAACAGTTAGACAAAAACATAAATAAAATGATATATATAGGCAAGGAAGATGCTAAATTATCATTATTTTCAAATGACACGATTGTGTACATATAAGACTCAAAAAAATTCCACCAAAAGACTCCCAGAATTAATTTAAAAATTCAGTAGTGTATCAGGTTCCAAAATGAATGCAGAAACATCCAGTTATTCCTACCGGTGGAGTAGACCTTCTTCCTGCCTTCCTGTGAGCTCATGTGGAAGACAGCAACAAGAATTTAACACCCTTAGATCTGTGATTCTCTAACTTTAGTGGACATCTGAATTCCTGTGAAACATAGCTGATTATGCTTTGAGAAGCCATACCTTCGTTCAAAACATAATGTCAATTTTGATGGCATTGTAACCTAGATTTCAAAGCTTTGATAGCCTATGAACCAATCCCAGCTTCAGCAGGTTAAGTGAATTTTGTTGTTGTTTGATCTTACTTTGGGTTTTGTCTTGTTTCCCAGTTCAAGTTCTTGGACAACTGTTATAAATATATTTCATGTCTCTTCTCTACAATATGCATAGTGATAACACTGCTTGCTTTGTAACATTTCTAGAATAATTAAATGCCCTATTAATAAATGATTTGGATGCTGTCTGGTCCCTACCAATGCTCCTCCTTCAGTGTTCAGTGTCAGTGCTGCCCCGTGGAGAGCTGTTCCCCTGCCTTTGCACCATGGTTTGGACTTGAGCCTTGCTGCAGGTTCCGTGTGACTCACACAGGAGAGGGGCGACGGGGTGAGGCTGGCACTGAGTAGAGTCGAAATTTTGTATGAAGATCAGGGAGGTTTCATGCTTCACAAGCTGGGACCCAGAAGTTACTGTAAAAAGCAAACAATAAAAAAAAAAAGCATGTTAAGCTTGAATTTTAAAGCAATGCAGTTGATTTGTTAATTTTTTTACTTTATTATATTTCCATCAAAGGTATCTTAGTTAGATTCCTTGAATAAAATCTCACTATTAGTAACTCCACAGGGACACTTCCCTGACTTACCAGTCGGTGCATCAAATGGAATCATTAGAGTTCTTAACATTTGGAAATTTAGTGCATCCAACAAACATGTTGCAAACATGTGGCATACCTACCCTTACAAAATATCTCTAAAATTTGTCCATTTTAAAACATGGTACACACATAATATTTGAGTAAATTTCTGAAATTGAGAGGCACATCAACAGTCTATCTGGCAGGTTAGAATCTTCTCATTGAATGAACACATTTTAGTAAACTTTGTCCCTCAGTAGAATTGCTGTCTGGATTAATTTCAGGGAGATCTATTTATATTCCTTGAAAAAGAGTAGAAAGTATTTGCAATTGTGTAATGTAATTTATCCACAATCACCAATAATTTTCTTGAAAATTTGATAGACAATAGAGAAAAATCTTATGCCAGTTATGCTGTAATTTGCAGAATTTGCACAAGCAATTCCCAAATTTCATTAATCCTCAGCATTTTAATTCATAAATTGAGGGGATTTAAAAAAATAGCCAAACATCACTTATAAAATCATGCTTTGTAAAAATCTAAAGCATTGCTATTTAGTCTAATTCTGGTTAACTGGTGAATGCAGAAGAAATTATAAGTTTGGTTGATTTGCCTGATTTACTCTAAACTAGAATTGCATTATGTCCAAATTAGTAAGGTCAAATGAAATGACCAAGGTTTTTTTCCCTTTGGACACGAACATTGGGGATCAGTTAGAGAAAAAAGAAGGATACCTTGATGATGTAAGGTTGAACATATAAAATACACCAACTTCTTTTGATTTCCATCAATAGAACCTGAGGAAGTGAAGCGTGAAAAGTTTTATTCAGTTTTCCCTTAAACCATATGATAGTGAAAGGTGCTTTAATTAAGATATATATGTGCGGTGTGTCCCAAGGGAGGGTGGAGTTGTTTTCTGGTTTCAACACAAGGAGAGCTCTGACAGGCAGAAGTATGAGGAATAGGTACCCCAGCTTGTACTTGAGAATTTCTTCCTATGGACTGGGAGGTAAAGAGTGGCTTCTTGTTCAGGAAGCAGAGTTGGATTTTGGTGCAGGGTGGGCTGACACAGCATTTGATCTTCTTGCACAGCCTGACTGACTACATGGGTGTAGTTTTGTGTTCGAAAATTTTAAAGAATTTCAACAGATTGTGAGCAAGGAATAATGATCTTATAGAGCTACTCCCTCTCTCAAAGCACAAACTGAAAAATTTCAGACAAGGTGAATCCAGATGCCATTAATAGCCCATGTGGCTTTGGGCCAGCTTTACCTAACGGGGGTTTTGGGGGTGTGGTTTTCCTCCTGTAAGGAATTCTTTTCTGCTCCATAGAGAATAAAGAGTTTCACAACAAATTGAAAAAAATAAACATGAACTTAGAATGTAACAGGAAGTAACAGGAGACTTTTACAAGGCTGCAGTCTGCGTTCTGGGGGGTTCTTTAGTTAAGATAGTGGGTTTCTGAGGGGCGTGATGATTTCTAATCTGTAAATGTGGAACGGACAAAGGCGATTGACCTTACTGAGGATCCACTCTATGATGTCCTTTGGCATTGCTGGAATTGAAATAGATGCAGCTTGGCAATTGCTTCTTGATCATGGGTCAATATCTGTAATACTTTTTAAAGATGTGCATGGATTAATAGTACCTTATACAAACTACATTCTGTACCCTGCACTCGCTACACTTACGTGATCAGCTTCTGTTAAGTGAGGTTATTTTTAAACTCTAAGTTTTAATAATGTCCTTTAAGAAGGTCAAAGGAGACATTAATCTTAAACTGATTGTTAAACCACAGAAGCAATGTTCTCCAAATTATAATGCAACCAAGGGAGTTATGCTTCGTGTGTCCCTGGTGCATTAAACAAGGTCCCACGCCCAAAGGAGAAAGCTGCCAGGCGTCAATGGACTCAGACCCTCAGTGCTCACTCCAGCATCCCAGACACTGAAAGCCTCAGCCCCACCTGTATAGGATCTTGCAGGCAGTGATTTATTACTTTGCATGGCCTGACAGAACAACCATTCTCAATACAGGAAATAAAAGAGCTACAGTGGCTGCTGTCAATCCATTTTTATGATAGCCTAATTCTAACTTGTGCTGCAGAATCTGTAAATACAAACATTTGTTTTCCTTCAAAATGAGTGTCCCATAGAGTGTATTAATTTAAAACACTCTGCAATCATGTTTATTATTGGAAAGGTACCTCCTGGAAGAACTGCTGGAATATTTTATCATTTGAATTTACATTTTTATCAAAGAAGAAACTATAGAAATTATCCCAAATATCTTTTAAATCCTGTATTTTTAGGGTAGTATACAAAACTTTGAGTTATGGAAGCTAAATGGCCACAGCTGGTTAGTGTGAACGATCACACTAAGTTGTGCTAAGGCTCATATTTGGTTTGTTTCACCTGTAGATTTGCTGCGAGCTCAGCATGCAGCGGTCACTGTGCCAGGGTGAGCGGAGAGAATGATTCACAGGGTGCCGCCTTGTGCCTCACGGGAAGCCAGCTGTGCTGATGCCCCCGAATCTTGGGGTTTACAGGTTCTGGGGTGCACAGCTTTTTTTTTTTTTTAAAGTCACTACAAGCTCCCTCTGCTCTGACTTTCTAGTGAGGGCTCTGCTCCACACACCGCCCCTCCCCGCGCGCCCACACCCAGTGTTTCCCGCGTGGGGTCCAGAGTCCTGTACACGGGTGCACTTTAGTCATACAGTGCATTAATATTTAGTAGAGCTGCAATGAAGCAGAAACAGTGAATGTAATTAGAAGGAATAAATATGTCATCATGTGGTCCTGCGTTTTACCTTCTTCCCTCAGGTCATGAGATTTATCCCTAAAACGTTGTAAGAAGCAGAAGGGGCCCGTGATCCCAGCTAGCGTCCTCGTCCAATGGTACTGCATGCTCCTCGATGAGCATGTGCTTTTCAGTGGTGGCGCCTTTTTATTAAACAGCATAAAAACGCATCTCCATTTTCCTGTGGCCACTCTCTTTCACACATATTCATGATTAACAGAGATCCATGAAGTAACATCTGATTTAAATTACTCCAGGTGTGCAGTTGCCTTAATTTCCTATTGAATAACCATGAATGCCCGATTCCACCCTAAATTGATGTCTTGGTCAAGATTTTGCTTCCGTGTTTCCTCTGGAGAACAGAGCCACGGATAGTCTACGTGAAATCTCAGGGTGAGGTGAGACCAGGGAAGAAGTAAACACAGGTAGACAGAGTTTATGCCTGCTTCGGAGAAAATGACCAGCAGCCTTGTGGTGGTGGAAAGAGGAAAAGAGAAGCTACCAGGAATTAAATTACAGATAAAAGCCCCCAAGAAAAACCGGGGCATATAAAGGCGAAAAATTATCCAAGAAGACAAAGGTATTCACTTTTTCTTTTCATTATTTCACTCTAAATTATTAATGGTGTTTTGCTTCAACTTACTTAAATGTGAATGGGAGAATTAGCAATGCAGACTGTGTGACTGTTCACCCTCCCCTTTCCAACTGAACGGCTTTGCTTTACTCCGCCATGCCAGTCCTGCCTCTGCCTTGTGAAGACCGGGTGCCCAGCAGGGCAGGCACAGTGCTGTCTCCCATCTCCCCAGGCCGAGACCTGGTACAAAATAAGAGAATCAGGCACGATTTGGGGAGATCAGTACATGGAATTGAATGCATTCACTCAGCAATTACTAGAAATACTAGAAATTTGAAGCCACCATACAGGCACAAATCTGACCCCAGTCCTAACTGTAATTTAGAAAATTTTCCATCCATAATGAATATTCTTCTTAATATTTGGAATAGTAAGATTTCCTCTGTTAAAATTTATAGAATTTATGCTCTGGAAGGATGGTAATAAAGGAAGACTTAAAAAGAATGGTGCACACATATAGAATGTTAAGATTTTTGTGTATATTAGAAATACAGGAAAATACATCTTTTTTTATTTTAATTTCCATATCTATGTTATATTTGCACCATCAGGATAATTATGGTTTTGAAAAAATAGTGATGGCTTGGAACTCTGAAAAAATGAAATGAAAAAAATTTGTAGTATGAAATCTACCATCTGCATTAGGTACAAACTTCTTAAATAGAAAAAGAAAAAAGTGTGCATGAAAATTTATACAAATAAATTTGAGATTTTAGGGTTTAAAGATGGAAACATCAGTAGAAATGTCAACCTACTGAAATAATATGCTAAAAGTAGGATGAGTCTTAGAGGATGTAGAAAACTTTAATGACTATAATCCAGGACCTAGTTAGAGGTAATCTAGGAGATGGATTTTGCAAAACAGTTCCTAATGCTAATGGGATAATTTTAAATTTCACAAAGATTAGTAACTCACTGATAGAGAAAATTTCATTCATTTTGGGCTAGTTTGCACATAAATTTTGTATTCTGATAGTGGTTAGAGAGACACTGATATTGTATGCCATCAATTTCATATTTTCAAATGAATTATTTTGACTATAGTTGCTGTTGAGAAATTATTTGCCAGCTACAGTTCTGGTACAGGATTATTACCCAGAATATATTTTTTAAAACTCTACAAAAACTATCAAGAAGAAAGTAAGAGCCGGGCGTGGTGGCGCACACCTTTAATCCCAGCACTCGGGAGGCTGAGGTAGGTGGAGCGTTGTGAGTTCGAGGCCGGCTTGGGCTACAACGCGAGCGCAAGGCCGGCCTGAGCTACATAGTGCGACCCTGCCTCAAAAAACCCAGGGCTGGGGAGTTTGGCTTAGCGGCTTAAGCGCCTGCCCTGGCAAGCGCAAGGCTGTGAGTTCAATCCCCAGTGCTGCAAAAAAAAAAAAAAGAAGAAGAAAGTAAGTTGCCCAGTTAAGAAAAGTACAGTAACTGGACACACATTTCTCAAAAGAAGCACAAGACATCGATAAGTATATAAAAAGTGGTCAGTAGCTTTAGGCATCGGGGAAGAGCCAGCCAAAGCAATACTGAGATTCCATTCACCCCATCACAACAGAGGCCATCAAGAATCCCAAGAGCTCAGGAGGCTGAGTAGGAAAAGAAAATTCCCCCGGCTCCAAGGAAGGAAATTTAGTACAGCCACAGTGGAGTGGACATCAGTGTGGAGTTTCCTCAAAAAACTAGAAGTAGACCTATTATACAATCTCATTGTGCTATTTCTCAGTATTGTTTGGAGAGAATTAAAAAGCTTTTAAAAGAATTAAATACCTATCTATGTCTGTAGCAGTACAGTACAAGCTAAACTACTGAAATAGCGCCTATGGCCACAGACAGATGAATGGAAAAGGAAAATGTAGCTTTAGAGGTTTTTGTTTTCAGTGGAGGGTTTGATTTTTGTTGAGTGAGAGTCTCACTATGTAGTTTAGGCTGTACTTGAACTCACTATTTAGCTGAGGCTGGTCTCAAACTCAGAATAATCCTGTGCCTCAGACCCCTGAAGGCTAGAATTACATACATGGGACCAAGCCTGGGAAAGATGAAATATTTTTAAGCCATATAGAAGAATGAAGTCCTGTTAGTTAAAAGAAAATAGAGAGATTTTTAATAGATTTTTTTACTATGTGTTTTCAGTGTACAATATTTACAATCCCTGTGTGGAGTGCTGCACCCACATAACTCAGCTTAATTCCTTTTTCACTCCTTTTCCTCCATCCATCTCTTAATCTCCCTCCCATCTGAGAAAGCTCCATCTCCCTCCTTATTATCTATCTGTATTTTGTTCTTAACTCATACTTTGGGTTTCTAGTGTAAGAGAATCCACGCTATGTTTAAGCTCCTGCGTCTGGTTCATTTCAGCTAAAGCGATGGTCTCCAGCCGCGTCCATTCCCCTGCTCAGGACTCGAGTTTCCCTGTCTTAGTGCAGAGCAGCGCCCCATGGTGTGTAATCACCGTGCTTTTCATCCTTTTGTCTGTTGACGGACACATGGGCAGCTTCCCCGGTAGCATGTGTAGGTAGCAAAACGAGTAAAACTCAGGCACCTATCTCAATTTTTTTTTCATAAATGGAAAGTAAATAATTAGAATAAAAGGGAAGTAATGACAGAAAAGTGGAAAAAAAAAAGATTACCAGAGATACAGGACCACGGGTGAGGTTCTGAATCCCCCTGATCATTGTGACACTTCTGGTCCTCTGCCCACACATGTAGGAACCACCTAGAGGAGCAACCTCCAAATCCTTCTAAAAGTTGGGGATTAATTTCTTGCAGCAGCCTTCCCATCTCTTTTGTTTCTTCACTACATGGAAAAAAAAAAGGAAATTATAAAGTTTCTCCATTCACACAGGACAGTAACATAGGACAGTGGAAAGCTAGTAGTCATTTCCTCCTTTTTTTTTTCTCTTGAAATAGATAGAAATCTATCTCTGGATAATAGATAGAAATCTAAGAGACAAACAGCTGTTTCACCATACTAAAGATGCAATTTTTATACTGTTTGCCTCTAAAAATTTTCTTTTCTTTTTCTCCAGTAGTGGTCCTTCTACAATTTTCATTTATTTGTATTTCATATTATTTAGAAAAATCCCTGATTATGTAATTTTTCTAATGAAGTTAACTGGTCGTATTTATGTAATGTTTAATCATCATCAACAAATCAGGATCATATCTGGTGCATCATATATGCTTCATGTTTGTTGAGCGAATGCATCTCTGAGGTACAAGTGATTAAGTCTGATGAGAGCATGATGAAGCAAAAATGCTGCATTAAAAAAATATCTTTCTGTGACCAAAGTTTTATGTTACAGCTGGGAAAGTATTTCACAGAAGCATGTGAGACTAAACCAGCCTTTTTTCCACCTGTGAATGCACTGTGCCCAGGAGTCTTGTGTTATTAATCTTTCTCAGTTTGTGACACTGAAATAATATGTTCAGAAACAGAGAAAGTATAGAATAGAGCTTCAGTAGGATTCACAACAAGACTGACAGGGCAAAGATGACCATATTAAATATTGCCAGTCTGATAAGGATATTTCCAGTATTTTCCATTAAAAGAGTTTTCTCATTAAACTACTTTGTTCATGTTTGTTGATTTCTCAAACCTTATCCATATATTTGGTTAAGAAAAATGTCCATCTTCTTAGAAATTTCTTGAAAGCTTTCTTCACCTCCCAGTTCCTCAGGGTGTAGATGAGAGGGTTTACCAGTGGGGTGACCACACAGTAGAATACAGAGATCACTTTTCCAGTGGTGAAGTTGTACTTGGCCGGAGGGTGGACGTAGGCAAAGATAATGGTGCCATAGTAGATGGTGACTACAGTCAGGTGGGAGGCACAGGTGGAGAAAGTTTTCTTCCGACCCTCTTGGGATGACAGCCTGACCACTGTGGCCACGATGTTGCCATAAGAGGAGACAGTGAGAAGGAAAGAACTTAGAATCACGACTGAGGTGCATGTGTAGCCAAGGGCTTCCACAAAAAATGTGTCTGAGCAGCAGAGTTTGGAAAGAGGGTCTGCGTCACAGAAGAAATGGTTGATATTCTGGCCACAAAAGTTTAGTTGAGACATGAGTATGGTTGTGGGGAGAGGAGCAAAGAAGCCCCCAATCCAGGACCCAGCTGAAAACTTGAGGCAGATCTGAGCATTCATGAGAAGCGAGTAGCGCAGAGGGCTGCAGATGGCCACGTACCGATCATAGGCCATCGCGGCCAGCAGGATGCACTCGGTGGCTCCCATGGAGAAGAAGAAGTAGAACTGGGTAATACATTCAGGAACAGAGATGGTGACGACTTTGGAGAGGCAGGTGGCCAACAACTTAGGCATGGTGGCTGTGGTGTACCAGATCTCTAAGAAGGACAGATTCCCTAGGAAGATGTACATGGGTGTCTGGAGTGTGGAGTCCATGAGAACAATGAAGATGATGAGGGAGTTTCCCGCGAGGGAGAGCAGGTACACAGTGAGGAAGGTCACAAAGAGTGTGAGTCGCAGGGAGGGAGAGCCTGAGAATCCCAGGAGGATGAACTCTGTCACTGCAGTTCGGTTTGCTCCATCCATACCTCATCTGCTCTGGTCTGGAAGGGACCAACAACACCAGATGATCACAGATGGCCGAGAGGTAAAAAACTGAGTGTTCTAATTTGTTTATTTATTGCCTAATAGCAGAAAGTAATGGGTTTCAAAATCATGATGGACATTTGTCTAACCACTTTACATGAATCACCTTGCTTGATTTCAATATAATTATCCACTAAAAATATTTTCATAATGCACAATGTATAAGTAAAGCAACTAAGGAAGTAAATCATTTTCCATCCTTGATCAATGTTAAGTAATAGTGTTGGGTACCTAGCCAATAGTCACAGTGGGTTTTTCTGTGACAAGAAGGCATGTCCTTTCCCCTAAGGGAGTCATGCACCAAACTCCAGAATTTTATGGGAAATCAGAGATGTTGCAGGTCCTGGAGAGAGGACTTTGTCTTCCTCAGTTCTGCAGTTTCCCACGCTGACAGTTCTGTCTGCAAATTTAACTTCATGGTCCCTCAGTTATACTATCAGCTAAGGTTGCTGGGTACTGATGCATATAAACCCTAAATGAAAAGCAAAAAAGATAAGTGGAAATAACTACACATGGGAAACATATTTTAACCGAGATTTCACACCTGTGGCTTGCTTTTGCAAACACTGCATCTACTTGTTTCCATTACTGGTTAGGATCCATTAGCTAAGAACATTTTACATGGTATCAGGCACCTTTAGAGATGTGATTCCCAGTGGGAGTCTTCACGTCCTTTTGTGCCACTATATCCAAATAAGTATTAAATGAAAAAAAATCATGCTAGCCAAATAAAATGTCCGTGCCTCTGTAAGATGTATTTTAAAATTGTTCAGAGGTTCTGCAGTAATGACACAGACTAGAAGGCTTCTGTAGTTCAATGCAAACAGCAGATGATTGAAGAATGAAATCCACTGAGTTTCTCCATGTAGGTTTCTTCCTCTAATTCTCCTCACAGCTCTTGTGTTGTCCGACTACAGCTGTGGCGCACGCAGGATTCAGCCCTGGTGTCCACGCTGCCTTCAGTGCACAACTGGCACACAGAGAACTTTCTGAGATACAGGCCTTGGAAATGATGGGTCCCATGTTTTGCAGCATTAAGTAATGTTAATGTGGATGGGGAGTCTTTATTTGTCTCCTCTCTGAGGCTATAAATATTAATTCCCAGATAATGCTAAGGCCTTTGTCACATTTGGATGACTAATTGAAGATAAATTTCTCAGTTTATTACAGATTTCCAAAATTTTGAAAGACATGAAAAAATGTAATTTAAGAAAATCATTTATGTGAAAAAAATCTGAATTTAAATGGATTTTTCCTGTTTTTGCTCCTAAAAAAAAGTATTAATATTTATTATTTGCATATTAGGCCAAAGTTACAAAGTGTCTGTCATTGTTAATATGAAAGTGATATTCCACGGCCATTTTGTCTTTTAATTAAGAAAAACTGGAACATTCATTTTTTGGAAAAGAACATAACTAAACTGTTCAAAAAGAATCAGCTTATTGTCACCACTCTGTAAAAATCATTAGCATTTTCTAATTCTCTCTTAAGCCACAAAAGGATTTCACATTTTTGCATGACATGTAATATTAAAAAAAGACTGAGAAATAGACAAAGTCTAATCCAATTAAATTGATTCTCAAATAAAAAATGCAACTCACATGTACTATTACTAGCTTTATGGTTTGAATTTGCCACCTGGTATTCACCCTATACCCTATGTAAATCCTGAAGGACCCCGCCTCCCACTAGAAACGCACCATTCATAACAGTACTTCTGTGGGATCCCTGGACCACCCCCTCTCATGCTATGCAGCAACGCAGGAAAACCTTCTCAGTATACTCACATCCTGGGTTTTGTTTTGTCAATTTTTGGAAACACATTCTTGTTAGTTAAATATTCACTTGATTCTTTTCAGAAAAGGTGTGGATTGAAACACGCTGAGTTCAGCCGGCTCATCACCAGGAAGAGACCTCTTCTCACTGCAGCGCTGCTGCTGGCCGGGCAGCACGAGCACTGCGGGGCACACTGAAGACTCCGGGTGGATCTAGTTGTCCTCTGTTCCTGTGGCTGTGGTGGAGGGAGAGCTAAGGGCGGGGACCCAGAGGGAGAACTGTCGTGATTCCATCAGCCTGGAGCCTGAGGGGGCTGCTGTCCATCTGGGGACATCTGCCTGAGGCACCGAGGACTCCCTGTTGGCGAGGTCTGTGTGTGCTCCCCTCAGGAGGAGGAAAGGTGAGGGAGGCTTAGAGATGTCACCACAGGGACTGAAGGGACTGCGTCCTACATGGCTTCATCAGCTGCCTCTGCCTGCGGTGCTCACCCCTAAATACAGGAGTGCAAAACTGTCCCGTGATGTTTCAGCCACCAAGGCCTTGTCACCAAGACACGCCCTCTCAGGTTCACAGGATAAGCTGGGTCAGAGTTCTACGGGCTTCCTGCAAGGTCACAAAACTACAGGACAGCAGACATCACCGGGGAATTTCTACCCTTCAACCAGGAGCACAGGAATAAAAGAGCCACGTGTAACAGAGAAAAAGACTCAGACACTTTACAAAGAGGATGTAGGATGAGAGGGCATAGACCACGGTTATGAAACAGAGTCTTCATTTCTCTTACAGTGTTTTTGGCTTCTAGCACTTTAGTTTCATTATTTGAAGAAATTTTAATCACTATTCTTACATCAAATGTTCCTTTTTAATGGTGTTGCTTTTTAAATTAAAGCCCATATTAATTAATAATACTTTTAGAAACCACTAATCCATTAATTCCACTAACTCCTCCAAGTTTTAGTCAGGGCAGAGGGTTTGTACTGATATTTATGTCTTTTATTGTGCTTTTTTTTTTTTTTTTGGAAATAGGCTCTCAGTACACACTTCTTCAGGCTGGCCTTCAACTCACTATCTCACTCTGTGGTCCAGGTTGGCCTTTGACTCCTGGTGATCCTCCTGCCTTGGCCTCCCCAGTGCTGACATTATAGGCATGAACTACCATGCCCTGCTATTGTGCCTTTTATCGACACCTAAACTTAAAAGCAGAATGTAAGATATACGAATATAAGACCTGAATGAAACATTCTTCATAAACAGGCTTTTAGTCAGGAGATTTAGATTTATAAAGCAACAGGGTCCGTTATTTACTATCTCTTCTCACTGTGTGTATGAAAGTGTACAAAGAAATTCACATTTCAATAAAACTCTTTTTACTTCTTTATTGTTTTCACAGTTGCTCTGAAACCTCTTGAAGTGTGAGAGCCATAGTTCTGGCTGGGCCCCTTCCATTTTTGTATTGAGACCTGTGTACCTAGAGGACAGGTGTCAAGGGAGGGGTGGCTGTTCACAGTCCTATAACTAAGTCCTGATCTTCTAGACTGGGTATCTCACTCTCTCTATTATTTGTCAAGCAAGAAATTCTAGTTGGGGTGAATCATCTTCCTGTAGATTGAATCTGAGAAAGAGAGAGACTCGGGCATTTCTTTCCTCCGATTTACTTACTATCCCATGAAAAAATCTCTTTGAAATGAAGCCTTGTCAATAAAGATGGTACAACTGATTGATAATGCACTTAATAAATAGAAAGATCAATTCTATCCTTCTTTGTAGCTGAGTAGTAGTCCATTGTGTGTAGATATCGTATTTTCTGTTTCAAATAATCTGCTGATGAGTATCAACGCTGCTTCCATGATATAGTTTTTATGAATTGTGCTGCTAGAAACATGAGTATTTGTGTATAAATGTAGTGTGGTGACTTAAATTCTACGGTGCCGCCATCTACAACTACATGCTCCGCAGCTCCTACCACACCCCCGAGAAGGACATGGCAGTGTCTGTGTTTTACACAATGCTCACTCCCGTGCTGAACCCCTTAATCTATAGTCTTAGGAACAAGGACGTCATAGAAGTTCTGAAGAAAATGTGCAGTGTGAGACCTGCCTTTTGAGACATGGCAAAATAGGGACTGTGGGTTCTCATGGGTTCTTTTCCTTCTCTCTGCACGTCAGACACTCAGGGTTTTATTGGACTGTTTCTCAGACTCTCATATCATAAGGTGTTATCCCACAATTGTCTCTTTTTGAGGAATTATTACACTGTTCTTGAACATTCTCCATCTATGCCCTCTTTGGGTATCCAAAACCCTTATTAAATTGTGTTGTGTCCCTGCTATGCTTTCTAAAGTGAATAACTGCTCTTTAACTACAAGAGAATATTCATAATTTTAGGAAATTCATAATGGAATATTTACAGGAAATGGTCATAATGTTTTCAACAGATAGGGAAACAGAGAGTGAGGGCTAAGTGGCGGAGAAAAAAAGGATGCAATGTTAATAATGAGTAAGGGATTAATAATGAGTACAAGGGGTTAATTGTGCTGTAATTTTCATGAATGTTTATGTAAATTTGAAATTATATACAAAAACAAAACAACATCCTGGCCCAGGCCTTCAAAATCTTACATCCGTCTCATTATAAACAATGCATGTAGTGCATCTATAAGAGTTGACAGTCTTAATTCACTATTGTTGAAAAGTCCAACTGTAAATTTTCCTCTGTTGCTCAAAGCAAACATTACCTGTGAACCTGTATAAGAAAAAACAGTTAAACTCTGGTGACATATTATGTATATGGTAAACATTCCAATTCCAAAAGGGAAGACCAGAGGAACAGACAATAATCAGGCCAAAAAAGACCAAAACGCAGCAAGAAAAATATTAAATTCTGAAATTCTATGTCCAGTACATGGGGCAGGCTGTGGTGTTCCTTAATGATTTTACTTGTTTTGCCACAATAAAACCTAATTTTCAAATGAACAACTCGGTTTTCTTTCAATTAACAGATATTTGTGTTTTATGTCTCTTGTATTATTTATTTCCTCTGAACAATTTTAACTTTCTAGGAAGAGAGAAAATTAATATTTTGTACCCTGTTTGCTAAATCCAATGTCCATGTTAGAATTATTTAGCTAATACCTCTGCAAATTTTTTTTACTCTGTTCCTGAAGCAAATGTTTGAAGTAATATCAAATTTCATGTATTTCTCATTTGACTCATTTGTCATTTTTGGTTATTTTCATTCTCCTATATTTACTTAAATGTGCGATTGGTTATAGACATTTCTTAGATAAGAATATCATTGATATCTTCAAGTGCATTTAGTTAATTTAAGTCACTTAGGGAAAGGAGAAAAAAAGGAAAAGATTATATAAAATCTTATCATATATATATATATAGGTATATATATATATATATGTTTATGATAGATAGCTTTCTTTCTCTGGACCTAAAGAGCTGACAAATTCTGAGGCACAGTAATGGTGGAGAGGCAGATTTCTAAGAAAGAAGGATTTTGAAATTTTACATATATACAAGAAAGATAATTATACTACTAATCTCTTTTAGTTCATCAAAAAGAAATGTTTGTGCTTTCATTGTTTGATTATTTGATCATTTCTTTCAGGCCTATATCTTGAAATCTGAACAGCTACTTGCAATACATAAGACAGTCACAAGTGTTAATGTTTTATTTTGTTTTGGAATTCTGTATTATCGTTTTAATTCTTTTTTCATTTTACAATTAAAAAAGGAACTAGTTGCCCAACTAGGTTTGCCTTATATGTAAAAAGAACTATGTCTTCTATGTCAACATTATTTTCACATGCTCAGAAAATGATAAAAATTAAAATTCTTCCTTACCAAAGAATGTATTGAGAGCAAGTGCATCTTGTTCCAATGTAATCTTCATCCACGCATTACCATTAAAATCACTAAATAATGCAAAATTATATCTGCTGCTTCTGTAAAAAATGAAAGATAAAAGTTATTCTTAACATTTAATTATGAGTTGAATAAACATGTACAAAAGTATAACCTGGAAGAAATATTCACATATACTAGTATTAGCAGGTGACTGTGTACTGTTTTAGGTGAGTACATTGTGATTATAGATATTACAGTTGAATATGATTTTGGATATAGTGTATTACAAAATGCACTGGGATTAAACTATATGGACTTATGAAAGAGAAATAAAGCTTGCCTCCTTTAAAATGGCAACGGAGCCTTTCTACATTTTTGTATAAAGTGTTGCCCATATTAGATTCCAACACTGATCCAAGCAAAGACTGTCAGAACTCCCCCTCAGGCCTTGCGTCCATTGGTATCTGAGAGGCACAGTCAGACCCAGTGTTCTTTTCGACTGTGAGCACCTTGTATACCATGGCCATCTTCATCATCGGCTGTCATCTCATCTCCTAGGTGCATGCTTGTCTCCAAACCCATGCTCATCTTTCTTAGTAATTCCTCCTTCTTGGACCTCAGCCTCTCCACAATTACTGCACCTCAGAACTTGTCAGATCTCCGGGTCCAGGGCAGAGCATCGCGTTCACAGCCATGGGCCTGTGTGCTCCTCTGTTTTGGTGTCACAGAAAGCATCATGCCAGTGATCACCTCCTTAGATCGCTGCCACCATCTTTAGCCTCAGTGCTCCACCATCGTCATCACCATCCACTCCAGAAGAAGCTGGTCCTGCTGACCTGGCTGGCTGTCTGGCCTGACCAAGTCTCTCATCCTGTCTCCTGTTACCCTCCAGCCATACATCTGCCCCACCACACCCTGGATGTCCTCCTGTGATGTGTCTGAGCTCTGAAGAACCTCCACCAAGCACTGGTTAGGACCACAGCTGCTGTCAGCTTCACCATGGTGCCTGTGTGGTTGATTCAGTCTGCAGATAAAGGAAGCCAAATGAAGGGAAAAAAAAAAACTAAGCCATTGCCAACTGCTCTCTGACACTTTCAAGGTCATCATGCTCTGTGGGACAGTGACAACCATGGACACATGACAAATTTTCCATGGCTTATTTTACATCGTGTCACATCCTTTTGGAATCCTCTCATCTACAACCAGAGACACAAAAGGTAAAGGACACTGTAAAGTCTGCTCTGCAGGGGGCTCAGCATAAGACACAATAGATAATAGATCATCTGTGTTAATTATCACCGTCACACGATCTTCATAGGACAGCCTGAAACATCACTGGAAAAGATGGGTTTAGTTAAAACTCCATAATTTATATCTTATTGTTTTCCCTGGTGGTTTTACATGTGTTCTTGTTGAAAGTACATGCACAAGTACAGTAGTATTTTGGGAGCACATACGTATTCAAGTTTTATTTGCTAAGATGAGCATATTACTTGAAAGTGCCGCGGTCCAGCCAGGCTAGGTCCACAGAGTCCCCGAAGGTGGGCTGAGCATCGGCACGTGGAGAACAGACACACAAACAGCTCAGAGACTGTGTGAATCTGCTTCATTTATTGTAACCTCAAACAAGGTGTTATATACCTTTTTCTGGTCAGGGTCGGAAGTTTAGATAAAAAGAAAGAAAAGCAACGGGTGTTTCTATGATAATATGGTTTCTATAGTTATATGATTAGTTAGCATAGGCATAAAATTTATATCTAGTTAAAAGCCTAAAAGTGTGTTTGTACTACTAATAAGTGTTCCCTAATGGTGTCCTTATCTAAAAATCTATAAAACACAAGATTATACTTAGCCCCATGATGTTCCTACAGTTGCAAGAATGTGTTATCCATCTCATCTCTATAGCAATATATCAGCCTCTCTGTAGGGAGGCTCCCAGACAGCCCCAGCCAACTGATCGTTATCATTATCTTTAAGGGCTCCCAGACTTCTGGTCTGACCTTAATCTTGTTAGTCCTATTCAAATGTCAGATCAATATACCATCAATTGTAAGAAAAAAAACATTTCATTAATCATCCCTTTGTTGTTAGGGAGTTTTTATAGTTTGTTTACTAATTTGGTGCACCGGAAAGAAAATAGAAGAAATCCTCCAAATTGGATCAGAGCACAAGTCAACACCATAGTTCCCCAGTGTTAATCCATTCCCACAAAGCCAATTTTTATGCTGCGGCCTTTTCTTAGAAGACATCCTCCTTGAAGATCTATCTTCTTCCATGTTTGGACCTTGTCAACAGAACATGGCTAAAGAAGGACACGGCATGAAAGACTGAATTTTCAAGAACATGTATTGTTGTTTCAGGAGCATAACTAATGGGAACAGCAATTTCTAGAAATAGAATCCAGCTCTGGACTCAGCCACACAAGTCAGAAGGAGGGAACACTTCCTGCAGTGTTCCTGTTGCTCACTGCATGGGAAGTCTTGCCTTTCTAACGTAATGTGAGAAACTCAACTTGGGTACAAAGAAGCAGCTCAGCCGGACTGTTTGGTGCTGTGACTTTCGTTTCTTTGGGCCTTGGACAAGAGGGAACGCCAGACTGAGGCTCCTCAGGAAGTCTTCCTATCCAGAGGTGGTGGGGGTGTGGAGTCCCTTAGATAGACCGATCTCTCATTTGGTTCAAACTCCTGGTAATTATTAATAAAGCAAAGGAAATTTTAAATTTAATACAAAATAACAATAAAAAATAAATTAGCTGCCTCATGAGTTCCCTGAGTTAATTCTTTTCCTGTGAATTGTGGAATCAGAATGCTGCTGAAATCCAAGCAAGTGTTTATAAGTAGGATGAATACAGCTAAGCAGACTTTCAGAAATTAGGCACAAATTCAGGTGGAAATTTCTGTTCGGTTTACGGCACCTCCTCCAGGCCTCTGTGCTGGTGGAAACCCCAGGGACACCACGCGCTCACGTGAAATTGCGAGGCGCATCCGCTCTCTGCTTCAGCGGAGCCCTCCACGCCTGCCGGACTTCACCCGAGGGTGGTGTGGGCGGAGTCCTGGGAGGGACCCTGACCGCAGCTTGTGGGGAGCAGAGGGCTCCGCGATGCGGGCTGAGGTGGTTCTGCTTGTCAGAGGCCCCTGAAGAGGTGAAAGGCCGGGTTAGTCAGCACAGGTGAGGGTAACTAGGGTAAGGGCAGCAGGTTATCTGTAGCCTCACGCGCGGTGCGGGTTTTCTTGCAGATTGAGGAGTCCAGCGTGGTGCACCCAGGGCCCAGGGCAGGGTCACCCGCTGGCGGCCGGGCCGGAGCTTCCTCCCAGGTGCGCGGCGCTGTCCCTGCGGCGCTGTCCGAGACTGTCCCCGCGGGGAGACGGCCGAGGGCGCAGGGCCAGCAGCTCCGTGCTTCCTCCCACAGGCGCACCGACCACGGCCTCCATGGTGCGGGGTCGAGGTGCGCGAGATGGAGCTGTGTGCGCTCAGACGGAAGAATTCTGACTCCCCCAAGTCTCTCAGAGGTGGGGAAAATCCCCGGTGAACCCTGGGCCTCTGCCTCAGGGGCTGCGGGTACGGGGGGCTGAGCGGAGGCCGTTTCCGGAGACGGCTGGAGGGCTCGGGTCTGCTTAGAGACCGGGGAAGCGCAGGACGTCCTTCTCTGAAGAAGTTGGGAAGGAAGCTTGGTTCTGGGCAGGCGGGGAAGACCCAGGAGAACCAGGGCTAAAGGGCAGTTTGAGGGAGGTCAGCGGCTGCTGCAGGGGTCCGCAGATCTCCTGCTCCCCGTTTCTCTTCTCCTCACCCCGCACTGACAGTGTTCCCTCCTCTCCTTCATGCCAGTCACTCTTCTGAATTAGTTCTTCCTCTTTACTCTGTTTCTTCTCCATCTTTAAAGTATTTCCTGTTAACTAATGGGTCAGACTGTCCCTGTCCTGTTACTGTTCAGGAGCGCCCCCTGCTGCCCGGAACCGTCCGCAGACCAGTGGTGTGAGCATGCGCGGTGCAGGTCCCGGTGCGGATGGTGTGGAGATTGTTACTGTGTCCCCTACCCAGCAGGGCCCGGAGCTCGCAGAAGGCCCCGTGCACACAGCAGCGGCCTTTTCTTAGTGCAACACTCAAAACAGTTGAATATAACTCTGGTTTGAAGAAATAAGGAAAGGCTGTGTCACTCAGGCTGGGAGAGAGCCATGGACGGAATATTCCATGCAAATACAATGATATATATTGCTGTGTAGTTCAGGGGGCCTTGAACTCACTATGCAGCCCAGGGTGCTCTTGAACTCACAGCAATCCTCCTACCTCAGCCTCTCCAGTGCTAGGACTACAGGTGTGCACCAGCATTTCTGGGTAAGAGAAACTTTCCTTGTGCCATACCATCACCTTGATAATGGAAAAGATCTGAAATCACAGACTCTGCCCCATGGTAGTAATGACACTAAACTGAAAGTCAATTGTAGAAATGTTTGATTGTTTTAATGAAATCTCTAAACTCATGGACATCAAACTATGTGCAATATAAACCACAGCTCTAAGTGGAAGTCCTAAATGAAACTACTGTGAACATGGACCATCTTCAATTCTAAACATATATCAACTATTATTCAAAATTAAGCTCCAAATAAAAAGTATACATTTTCAGAATTTTTCATAATTGTTCTATTATTAAGTTTATCACTTACTGATGGAATTATTGCGTTTAAAGCCTAAATACCCAAGTGCCAAGAAGCTGGAAGACAATAACAATACAATTATGGAGGTAAAAATGTAAAAACTATCATTATTGATTGATTAGATCCAAAGCACAGAAAGCTAAGTTGGCATTAGGTGAAACTCAGCAGAAAGTTAAATCATAGTGGAATTTGCTTTTGACTCAGTTGCCTGAAGTTACACACAGGAAAGTTGAAAACTAAAATTCCAGCCGGGCATGATGGTGCACACCTTTAATCCCAGCACTTGGGAGGCTGAGGTAGGAGGAGCATTGTGAGTTCGAGGCCGGCTTGGGCTACAACGCAAGCGCAAGGCCGGCCTGAGCTACACAGTGCGACACTGCTTCAAAAAAGTCAGGGCTGGGAGTTTGGCTCAGTGGCTTAAGCGCCTGTCTGGCAGGTGCGAGGCTGTGAGTTCAATCCCCGGTGCCGCAAAAAAAAAAAAAAAAAAAAAAAAAAAAAAAAAAAAAAGAAAAGAAAACTAAAATTCCATCTGTCCCAGCTGTTCCCATTTTAGGTATTACCCCAAAAGAGTTACAAGCATCGTATTACATAAATGCCCATGTTTATAACAGAACAACTCATACAAGCTAAATCTTGGCAGTGGTCTATTTTTCCACCAACAGACGAATGGATAATGAAAATATGGTATTTACATACCACAGAGCACTACTCTGCCATAGAGTAGGACAGACTTGGATCGTTTGTAGGAAAATGGACGCACCTTGAGGCCATAATGTTAAGTGAAAGAAATTAGACTTTCAGGGTTAAATATCGCATCGTTTGTGTTATATGAGAAACCCAGAGGATGAATATATAGCAAAATAAAAGACTGACAATACAAGATAGGCAGACTGTTCTTTCGCAGATGGGAAGGGAACTCAGAGACGGAGGGAAGGGAGGGGAGGGAAGGAGACGGAAACAGAATTGAACTGTGTTCTCTACCTGGACCAGCCACCTGCAAGGAAAGCAGTCATTCTCGCCTGCAAAGAGACACCAAGGAGGAAATGTTAAAAATTAAAAATAAGAAACTGGGCTTGGAGAACAACTGCAGGAAAAGGTTTTAGTTCTTGGGTCTGGGCGGCTTCTCCTTCCAGACTGGAACCACATTAGAAACAGGCTGCAGGGGGCGCTGAGCAGAAGCGTCTGCGTGGGTGGAAGCAGCGGTGCAGCAGGGGGTGAAGGTGCCAATCCCGCGCCCCGTGGCAGGGAGCCTGGTGCAAGCGCTCAGAGGCCGCGGCCCACGCCCGCTCCTGTCCAGGACGGAGCGTGGCCCACGCAGGGACCAGGACGCGGGTCGGTGCTGGCTGTGCCTGCACCATGCAGAGCACACTCCCAGGTGGGCACCGTGTGGACTCTGTCTCACTGGAGCTGCTGCTGCAGACAGGGGAGACTGCGGACTACAGAGAGGACTTCAAAGTCGGACTGCGGCTCAGGTGAGAGACGAGGGAGACCACGGAGGAGCACGGAAAAGCAGAACAGCTCTGCACAATGGGCTGCGATTAATCCGCTCAGAGAGATGAGAGCAAAGAGCAAGCCTTGGACTAAACTTACAAAAAGAGCATTCGATAAAAACCGAACTGTACCAGCTCAATCATGCGAACAGGGACCTTCGAGTGCAAAAAAAATAAATATAGAAGAAGCTGAAAAAGATAATAAAATCAGTGGTTTGGTTTGGGAATACTGATTTATTTTTTCCTAGGTGTGGTAGAAAAGCAAGAGCAAGGAAAGGGGGAAAAAATATTTTACCAGCAAAACCATTAATCTCCTTTGATTTAGGTGTCATCAGTAAACACATGTACATCCGTTCCTCTGAGAGGAGATTTGTACTGTTGTTAAGGAGCCAATGGAAACCCGGATATTGATCCAAACAGTCAGGTGGGAGAACGACGCAAATCATAGTTTGGAGAGTAATTCCTACGTGCTTAAAGCCAGAGAACGCAACTCTGTTTATAATAAGTTTGCACGTATTATTATGCTGTAATCATAGGAGCCAGAAGTGGCAACCAGGTCTTTATTGCAGAACAACAGGGCTTCACTACAGTGCAAGCTCCCTCGGGGCAGGCAAAGAAGCTGCAGGCTTTTATTGAGTTTGACAGAGGGTGGAGTTTGAAGGGGCGGGCAGAGTGACGTACTAACAGCTGATTGGGGGATTGTTGGCACACGCGTGAAAGGCAATGAGTTCAATATCCGGGTTTGGAAAAAGAAGGCGGAAGTCAGTGTAGAAGGGAGGCGCTGTCGGGCTCCATGTTGGACCTGTGCACAGGGACGGGACCCATCAATATCAGATTGTAAGTAAAGGGAATTCTCCAGAAAAATAGAAGAGAAGGAGGGAGATTTTGAAGACTGGCAGAGAACATTCTGGAACTGAAGGCCTTGCGCGCCGGGGTGGAGGACCAGAGCCCGCGCAAACGGGAGTCACTGCGGGCTGTGAGGCCGCACTGGAGCCGTGGCTGGGGGTGTAAAGGCCGCATGTGGTGAGTAATGGTTCACGCGCTCGGCGTTTGTTACCGAGTCGCCTTGGGAATCTGGAGGGAATTCTGAACATCGTCATGTGCTCCTCAGAGTGGGGGTGACTGTGACCCCAAGTCTGCTCTGCGCCACTCCCCGGGGGTGGGAAGAGGAAAGGAGGCGTCGTCCTCAGGCCCGGGGTCTCCGCGCCTTTCATGCTCGGCATCCTCAGAGCTCATGGAGGTCCGCTGCCCACCCACACACGCCGCCAGTGAAGCGTAGGCTGGCCAGAACCCCGCAGCGTGGGTGCTGCCAGCATGGGCAGCAGAGGGGCTCCCTGGGGAGGGAGGCTGAACCACCACTACACCCCAGGACTGTAACACAGAGAGAGTAGTGACGTACTGGTTAAATATTTATCAAGGGTGAGAGAAATGTTTTTTGAAATTTTTTTGTTCGTTTTATGTGTCCCAAGGTTGTCTAGCTTTAGCAAATTGCTTGGAGATAAGAGACTCTTACGTATTTATTTAAAGTCTTCTTCAGTGTCTGCACAATATTAATTTCCATGGGTGTGTGAAAACATTCATTTTGATAAGCAACTAATTTAGTATTATATGTATAAAATTTTGTACCCTTTCAAATATTTCAGATTCAGTTTCATTAAACCATTCTAGGAAATATTTCAGAATTTGCTCATAATAATGCTTTTACAATGAGTTCAAAAACTATTTCCAGTTTGATATTCTTCTGTATCTTTTTATCCCTTCAATATGTCATTGTCCTTGAAATGAATGATAGCTCACTATATTTTTGTCTTTATTATCATTGACTGTAATATCTAGGAACTTTTTCATCTAATGTTCTTTCCATTGTCACTAATCCATTATTTTATAGTCATAATTCTATTAAAATACATTATGAAAATTTAAATAATGAAAAACAGGAACTGTAAGGCATATTTTTGCAATAATGCAGCTAAGAAGTATTTTAAGAAATGAGGAAGTATAGTAATGTACTGTGTATATTTTCTTGAAAATATTTCAGAAAAAGTTTAAAACAACATTAACTACTTAGAGATATTCATATGTTGAGACTTTACAAGAATATATATTCTCTTACTGTTTTGTGATTTCATGATAAAACATGTATGTAATTATAAGAAGGAAAAATAGTCCTTCAGTTTTACTTGAGTGATTATGTATTAATATTTCTTTATTGTATTCTTACTTCTGCCAATCTGTAAAACATGGGGACTTTAAAAGATGTTATTTATTAGAATAATTTGAGGATCACAAAAATCACTGTACTGCAGACAGTTTTGAAATATCTGTCATGCTCAGTTTCCACCACTGAGAAAATCTTGCACTGGAGTGATACATTTATTGCAAAGAAAGCACAGTGACATAATTTTCACTCATATCAGTCTGTTTGCTGCTGCTATCACCAAATACCTTACACTGAATGATGTATAACTAAAAGAGGTAAACAGCTCATAGGTTTGGAGACTGAAATGAACTCAACATTGACGTAGACTTCATTTAGTGTCTTATTAGGCACTGTAAGGTTAATTCTCATATGTATAAATTAGTGATTAGACTAATAGACCAAAATACATTTAGGGAAATATCTTTTAAACTTTATATCTAGACTTACAAATTTTAGTTTCTACCTAATTTTCTAATCTGTACATTTCTAAGACTATTGTAAATACATGTATGTAGCATACATATATGTGTTTATTATATATTCATGTGTCATACATGCATTCCATATAGTGTTGATTTTTATTGTGTAAAAAATACTGTTCTTTAATCTCTAAATTTGTTCCAGGTTTTTATCTCTGTGTTTCTACATATCATCTTATTGGAGACAGCTTTTAAAATTCCAATATATTACCTCAGATTTTATTTGAAGTTTATCATTCTACTTTTAAGTCCATACTACAAGCATCTTCTTGTATTTCTCTAAAATTTCAATCAAGAGTGACACTAAATTGAGTTCACTGTCCCCTTCCCCTCATTAGTATTTTGCATTCCATAGTCAGTTTCCACCCGTGGCTTCTTCTGCACCCACTTTCTACCTATGTGTTTCTTCTGTTTATTGTATTTTTAATAATTTCCTTACAATTATACGTGAGATATTGTTGGGAGTCACTGAGCTAGTGATCTTTCACAGATGTGGAGATCAAAGTAAAGCAGGAGTGCCCCAGGGGCATGGAGCACCTGAGAAAGGCCCTGAGGGCATGGAGCACTTGAGGGGAACAGGTGTTCTAGCCAGAGAACATGGGTTGTGAGAAGCCAGTTAGTTCAACAAAGGGACATGATGCAAGTGTGTAAGTAAACACATGGTGGTTGAACAGCCTTCCTCTCATCTAGAAGGACTCCACCTGACCCCACCTTTCTGTGTCTATCGTTGTTTTCTTTATCTGTTAGTCATTCTCCCCACCCTCCCAAAACTTAGAAAGCTTTCACAGACACCAACAAGATATAGCAGAATCATGCTTTCTTTTTTACTGATAAATTATATCAGTTGTCATCATGTTTTTAAAAACTCATTACTAGATTCTGTACACCAGATATATCCATCATCAGTTCCTTGTTCACAACCTCCAGTGAATAATAAAAGTGAACTCTTAGACTGTATGTCACAGTACTTTACCATTTACACATTAATTAATAATTTTGTACCCCCATGTCTTCCATGTGAGTATTCATTAAGCAACGTGAACAAGCATAAAGTGGGAAAAGTGAAGGAAAGCCAGAATGACCCTTAACAACAGTGAAGTGCAGCCTTGTAAACCCTGAGCAGAAGACCCGGCTGCACCATGTTGGGGCTTCTAACCCATACAAACTGTGACATAAAAACAGTTGCTCTGTGCAGGGCCAAGTTCGTGGCAACTGTAACACAACAAAATAAGATGAATGCAGTGGGTGAGTTATGACAAAGATTGAGGAGAGGAGCTGAAATGTATGATATGGCAGAAAGAGGGTCCTCAAAAAATACAAAATCTCCATGATTGCATGAAACTTCATACAAGTAAGCATCACTGCTACAAACCCATACTGATTTCACATAATCAATACATAGCAAGCTTCCAGACTTGAGAAAGTCTAGTCCTCTCTAAAAAAAGATCGCAATACAGGAAATTTGTGTAAATGACCCAGATGAAGATGGGAATATGAAGGGATGGAAAATTTAGATTTAGTTTTATATTCACATGTTAATCATACCTGTATAAGACCAAGGTGCATAGCAAAAGGAAGTACATGGAAACAAATTTTCACAATCATGGAGGAGTCCAGTGTCTCTTAGAAGAAAAGTTCAGTTTCATAAGCAATAAGTATATAACGTTCTATATAATCAGCTCATTGTTTAAGAGTTGAACATTTTTACGTATAAAGTCATACTAATGGATCTTGTTGACTGACAAGTGTTAAATTGCTGCACATTAAAAGCACACCAGAGAATGAGGTACTATGAAGAGCAAATATTTGGTGTTTAAGTTTTTTTTTTTTTTAAGTGTATATTTCCATACACTCTGTGGCTAAAATCATTTCTTGATAATTGTGACTTATTTGGTATTTTTCAATTGTAAGCCTTTTTGTGTGAACTATAACTCTTTTATAATGAATATTAGTACATTTTGAGTGTCAAACTATGTTTGTCAAATACTCAAATTTAATCAGTAAACAGATTCTATAGCAAGAATAATTACATCATTTACTCAGCAGATTTTCCCTTTCCTAACATTTTCATGAAGGCTCTGCTGACCTCTCTGTTGCGCAAGCTGTAGATGAGGGGATTCAGCATGGGTGTGAGGATGGTGTAGAAGGCAGACACCATCTTGTCCCTGGTTGGGGACCGCTCAGACGTGGGCCTCATGTAGATGAACATGGCTGCTCCATAGTACATACCCACCACCATGAGGTGGGAGGAGCAGGTGGCAAAAGCTTTGTGGCGACTCTCTCCAGATCCCATGCGGATGACAGCCAGAATAACATGAGTGTAGGATGCAATGATGATTGCTACGGGGAAGACGAGCATAATTACACAGCAGAGAAATATCATCCTTTCAAATGTCTTGGTGTCTGTGCATGACAGTGTGAATAAGGCCGGGATGTCACAGAAAAAGTGGGGTATTTCCCGGGACCCACAGTAGGAGAAGGTCAGAGTGACTGCGACATCAATTATACCATCAGTGGAGCCAAGAATCCAGGAGGAAACTGCCATGAGGGCACAGGTTTTCTGGCTCATGAGGACGGGGTACCTTAAAGGCTGGCAAATGGCAGCATAGCGGTCATAGGCCATTGCAGCCAGCAGGAAACACTCAGCTCCCAGCAGGGACATGTGGAAGAAGATCTGGGCCCCACAGCCTGCCAGAGAGATGGACTTGCTGCCAGACAGGAAGTTGATGGTCATCTTGGGGACAGTGGTGCAGATGAGCATGAGGTCCATGAGGGAGAGCTGGCTGAGGAGGAAGTACATGGGTGTGTGCAGTTGGGCATCCAGGTAGATGAGCAGAAGCATAGTTGTGTTCCCCACGCAGGCCACTGTGAAGATGGCCAGGACCAGCGTGAAGAGGAAGGTGTGGGTGGGGCTGTGATGGAAGATCCCCAGCAGGATGAAGTCAGAATTGAATGTCAAGTTTTCCCAGGCCATGGTGAATATTTCACTGCAGAGATACAACTTTGAAGAATTGACAAGCATATATCATGGAAATGACAAAGATTTCCCTCTTACGTACATATGCCAATAAAATTATGTATGCATAGGAAATTGTGACACTGACTCTCAAAAGTTCATTTGTGAATGAGCATATAAAGCTTATTTTCAGCTTTGTAAGCCAAGTTACATAGCTTACAAGAAAAGCAAGTTTCATAGTAGAAACCTGTGGATTTTCTCAAAAGTCATATAGCATAGTTTGTATGCTGAACCCATTCAAGTGTTTTAAGCATCTCCTTTCTAGTGGATGGCAAAGGAAACTAACAGAAGAAAGTGTTTATTTTTACTCAGTTTCCAGTTTTTTCAGTCCAGACTCAGTTTTATATAATGAGAAGCACCATGTTAGAAGTGCCTGAGGGAGGGAAGCTGATCGGTCCATGGCGGCCGGGAAGCAGGAGATC
>RJWM01021527.1:0-35194 GCA_004363535.1 Dasyprocta punctata
AATCAATAGCATTCCTGTACACAAACAACAAAGTCACTGAGAGAGAAATAAGGGAAACCACACCCTTCACTATAACATCCAAAAAAATGAAATACTTAGGAATCAATCTAACAAAGGAAGTAAAAGATCTATACAGTGAAAATTACATTACACTAAAGAAGGAGATCCAAGAAGATTTCAGAAAATGGAAAGATATTCCATGTTCATGGATAGGAAGAACAAACATCGTGAAAATGGCCATTCTCCCAAACTTATTATACAGATTCAATGGAATCCTAATCAAAATACCACTCGCCTACCTCACAGAGCTAGAGAAAGCATTCCTAAAATTCATCTGGAACCAGAAAAGACCTAAAATAGCAAAGGCAATTCTGGACAACAAAGGGAAGGCAGGAGGCATCACAATCCCCGACTTGAAACTATACTACAAAGCTACTGTGATAAAATCAGCATGGTACTAGAATTAAAACAGACCTGAAGATCAATGGAATAGATTAGAAGATATAGACACAACTACAAACACACTCAGCCTCCTCATCTTTGACAAAGGGGCCAAACATGTCCATTGGAAGAAAGATAGCCTCTTTAACAAATGGTGCTGGAAAAACTGGCTTTCTATATGCCGTAAACTAAAACTAGATCCATGCCTATCACCATGCACTAAAATAAAGTCAAAATGGATCAAAGATCTGAATATAAAGACAGAGACACTAAACTTACTAGAAGACAGAGTAGGTAAAAATCTCAATGACATAGGAGTAGGCAGAAAGTTCATGAACAAAAATCAGATTGCACGGGAAACACTTCCCAGAATCAACACCTGGGATCTCATCTTACTAAAAAGTTTTTGCATGTCAAATGAAATCTCCAGCAGAGTGAAAAGAAAACCCACCAACTGGGAAAATATCTTAGTCAATTGTCCATCAGACAAACGACTTCTATCTAAAACATATAAAGAATTAAAAGAAATCAGGCCCCTAAAATTCAAGGACCCAATCCAAAAATGGGCATCTGAGATGAATACACACTTCTCAGAGAAAGAAATACAAATGGCAAATAAATTTATGAAAAAATGTTTAACATCAATGGTCATTCAGGAAATGCAAATTAAAACAACACTGAGATTCCATCTCACTCCAGAAAGAATGGCCAAAATTAAAAAATCAACCGACAACAAATGCTGGAGGGGCTGTGGGGAAAAAGGAACTCTTCTCCACTGTTGGTGGGAGTGTAGACTGGTGCAGCCACTGTGGAAGTCAGTGTGGAGATTCCTCAAGAAGTTAGGATTAGAGATCCCATTCAACCTAGCTATCCCTCTTCTGGGCATTTTCCCAGAAGAATTGAAAGCATCATATCACAGTGATATCTGTGCACCCATGTTTATAGCAACCCAATTTGTAATAGCCAGATCTTGGAAACAGCCCAAGTGCCCATCAATCAAAGAATGGATAAAAAAGATGTGGTATTTTTATACAATGGAGTACTACTCAGCTATTAAGAAAGATTGTATTGAGACTTTTATAAGTAAATGGTCACAACTTGAGACCATACTCACAAGTGAGATAAATCAAACCCACAAGTGTAAATACCGTATTGTCTCCCTAGTGTAAGAAATGGAAAAGTATATATGATTCAAAATCTATAATAAATACTATGTAAGGGTAAAAAACAGCTCAAAGAGCAAAGATAATCAGGAAGGGAATAGGCGGAAAGAGAAAAGGGAAGAGGAAAAGATATAAACCTGTATATATGTATATGTAAGATAACTAAAAAGAACACTGCTGAATGTATTTGTTATTGAGAAAGAACAATTAATACTCATATGATTAGATCAGTCTTGCATGTCTTTATCTGTTAGTGTAAGAAACCATTTTAAAGATAATGATGCGCAATATTGCAACCATTGTCAAGCTTCTATCTTCCTGGTTTTGTAAACCTGCAATGTTGTGTATTTACTCTAGTCATTTGTTTGTCTCTTTTGCTTGCCGTTTTTACTATATAAAAAAAAATAAATAAAATAAAAAAATATTTTCACTAAACATTTCATTTTGAAACAAAATTGTAGAGTGCCATGCAGCTGTAAGAAATAATACAGATTACTTGTACTTGTTACTCAGTTTTCCCCAATGGTTCTGACTTGAAAAGCTATTGTATAATATCACAAGGAGGGTGTTATAGTCAATATTCCCATCATGACCATGCTCTCGATGTTGCTATTTTAAAGCCTCATCTTCTTGTCTCTTTTGTCCTTGCCCTCTGTAACCCCTGGCAACCACAAATCCACCCTCCCTTTCTGTAATTTTGTCATTTCAAGAATACTACATGAATGGAATCATCCAATCTGCAACCTTTTAGGATCTGCTCCTTTTCAATCAGCTCTGGAGGTCTCTCCATCATTAAGTGAAGATTGATTGGGTTGTAAAGCTTAGGTATAAATGGTACAGAGAGCTTGGAAACACCAGTAGGACAGGGGTTAAATAATAATATTAAAAGCTTTTAAAATAAATTGTCGTGGTTGGGTCAGGGAGGATCCAACCAGAAGACAACCAGCCAACCTTCCTGGTGAGTGGCACGAGCAGCGTGGACCCCAGAAAGAGAAAGATCTGTGCCTCCCATGAGCCTACAGGTGCGTGGACTGAGAATGAACGCTCCCCCCACCACCCCCCGCAACCTTGTAAGCAACCTGCTAGTTTGGAGGACCTGGCTATGTTGATAGCAACTAAGGTACATAAAGCAATTAAATGCTTGTGTTGTTTGGTTGATTTTGCAGGCCTGCGTTCAGCAGTCTGAGCATCTCTTGGGAGGATGACAGTATGTGATGTAGCAAATATGGGGGATTACCTTCTACCTTGTCTTTGAGGTCCAATATTGTTCTCACTGTTTTGCTTTATTCTGATTAATTGTTTTGCTTTATTCAGTATTCTGTTTTGATTGATTTTATTCTGTTTTGCTTTTGGTTTGATTTTACTATACCTAATGGAATAGTCAACTAGTGTGAAGATAACAAGATATACTATAGTAGCTATTGTTTACCTAGTAGCCTGCTTTGAAGTTCTGTACCAGTTCTACTGCTTTGTTTTGATTGACTTTGTTCTGTTATGTTTTGTTGGATTTTGCTATCTTTAAAATAAAAATTTAAAAAATCCCTGTATGCTGTCTGTAGTTTTTAAAACATTTTTTGACATAGAATTTTTTGTATATTAATGAAGGTGTTTTTATTCCATCCCAACTTTAATGCCTTCAATTTATTTTTTCTTGCCTTATTGCACTGGCTAGAATCTTAAGTACAAAACTAAATAAACAATAAGAATGAGCATTCTTGTCTCAACAATTCACTATTAAGCATAAAGTTTGTTGTGGGCTTTTTGTAGGTTTTTTAAAAAGCCAGATTAAAGAACTTAGTTTTTATTCCTAGTTTGTTTATTTAAAGTCATGAATAGATGTTTAACTTTACCAGTGGAGATTATCATATGACTTCTATTTTTATTTTCTTAGATGATAAATTCTTAGGAAGAAATGACTCTTACTTGAAATGTATTATCCTTTTGTACATCACAAGATTTTATTTGCTAGTATATATTTTGTTTAGAACTTTGGTATCTAAATTTATAAGAGAATCCCTAATTCTCATCTTTTTCAGGTTTTATTGTTGTTATGCTTTATAAAAAAATAAATTGTCACATCATTTATGAGTTGAGAGGCATTTATGTTCTAATGTAAAATATTCCAAGGCATTTATGTTCTAATGTAAAATAAAAACTCGAGTTTGACTTCCAAAGATGTGCAGGAAATGTTTTTTTAAAACTGAACTAAATGTATAATTAATTAATGTTTTTTGTTTCTTTTCTTTTCTTTTCTCTCTCTCTTTTTTTTTTTTTTTTTTTTTTTTTTTTTTTTTTTTTTTTTTTTTTTTTTTTTTTTTTTTTTTTTTTTTTTTTTTTTTTTTTTTTTTTTTTTTTTTTTTTTTTTTTTTTTTTTTTTTTTTTTTTTTTTTTTTTTTTTTTAGAAAGATATCGCTATGTTTTTCAGACTGACCTTGAACTTACTGTGTAGCTTAGTCTGGCCTCAAACTCAAGGTGATCCTTTTGCCTCAGTCTCCTTAAATCCTGGAATTACAGCCAGGTACCACCATGCCTGGCAGAATTACTTTATGGTAGTCATATTTATGGAGCATTTTCTACAGGAAAATTATTGGTCTAGACATGAGGTGCAAAATGATGAACAAGATTACTAATAAATGTGAAATGCAAGAACTGCAAAAATAGCACGCTCTATACTGTATTATATATTAGCCTACTGGGGCTGACACAATGGAGTCCCACAGACTGGGAGACTCCAGCAGCAAAAACCTATTTTCTCTTGCAAGTTGTGGAGGATGGAAGTGTGAGAGGAAGACTTGGGCGGGTTTCCTTTCCTCTGAGGCTCCCTGCTTGGCCTGTGAGGGCTACCTTCCGTGTCTCCAATGCTCTCCCTCTACAGGTTATCTGTGCCCTAATTCCTCCTTTCCTGAGGACAGCAGATTAGCAACCTCACTTCAGTTTAATCATTTGTTTTTAATCTATCTTCAAATACACTCACTCTCTGAGAAACTAGAGGTTAAAACTTCAATATATAAATTTTGAGGGAAAAAATTCAGCCCATAATGTAGTTTTAGAGTTATTTGTACACTTTACATTTTGCTTTGAATTAACATAAAATGCTTGTATTTTATATTTAATGTTCTGTTAATATACAAGCATATCTGTATTTTATATTTAAATAAAGATAATATAAATATATTTTGTACTTATACTGTGTATGAATATATGTAGTTCAGTGGTTATATGTGTTTGGATACTTCTGATATATATATATATGTTTGAATATGTTAATAACTATATTACTTTAATTTTTATTTGTTAACAAAGTCAAATATCTATCAGATAATTTACTTTTTTGAGATGAAGGCTGCTAAAAACAATATTAGCTAGCTCTCCAATGTAGCTGAAATTTCTAAGTTTTATAATCTTTTCAGTAATTTCACTTTACTTAAAAATATTCTTTTTAAGGGTTTTATCCAAATTGTTTGCAGAACTACATATGAAAGTCAGTATCTCAGTATTTCTATAGATATATGGTAACTATGAACTTTTTGGTTCAAAAAAAAAATGGAAACAAAAACTAAAAGAAATCTCATTATGTAAAAGTTCAGAGGGAAAGAGGGCAAGACTTCTATGGTGCCCAGGCCAGCCTGGAACTCCCTGCCTTGAGCTGGAAAGCAAGCTTTCAACCTGATCATCTCACTCACTGATTCTAGGAAAGAGTTTAGCAATTTTGATAAAAGAATCAACTAAGAGGTATGGCAAACCTTGGTAATTAATTTCCTACAAATGCATACATGTTCTGGGACATCTTACTCTACAGCCATGGGTGCATGTCTGCATGTTTTACTCAAGACAGTTTACCATGGGAAAGTCCCAGTAAAAGCATGAAAATAGGTGAGGAATATGACACTGCAAATATTTGGGTTTTCTTACTCTTCTTAATAGATTGAACCATATTAAAATTAATGCTTTTGTAGATAAAAGATTGAATATTGATAATTTTATAATAATTCAATTTGTGGATATTCAGAAACCCTTCAGTTATTGTTTCTCCTTCTGATTCATGTACAAATTGTTATAAAAGCAATTCTCATATATGAGGAGAATTGTCTGATATGAACTTTAACCTTTCTTCCATAGATTTCCTAGAGTGAGATTTTGCCCAAAGGGTAGAACTAAAAGTGACTTTGCAATCACCTATCCTGGTTTCCCAATTTTAAAGAAATATTTTTATTCCTTTTTAGAGATTTGTCCTCTGGTTATCATTAATATACTTAGGGTTAGGGTTAAAGTTAGGAGTAGGACTCTTCCTTTTTGAACTCCCAAAGGAAAAGTAAATCATTTGGGTCACCTTGACTTAGAACATTCACTTGTCCTATAGTGAAATTAGAAGACCACTGTAGTGACCTGACTTCACTTGGAGGTGTGAAATTATAGTCAATGAAAAAACTTAATATTAAAGGCAGATGACCTAGAAGTTTATTTCTATCACCTCATTGGAGTTTTTTAAGATTCTGGTGTTTTTTTCTACTTGCAAAATACTTTTATCTGGAAAGCAAATATCCCTTGTGTGTACTTTATGAATACCCCAGAATGTATTCATAAATTCAAAAGGGAAATTTATCTTTGTCATTATTCAGATTCTTTTCTTTACAATGTTTTTTAAAACAGTATTAGATATATGGAAGTCCATTTTCCCCAATTGTTACTAAGTGAAATATTGGTTAAAAACTAGATGACTTTTCAATAGAAGTTGAGTCTTGGGTGGAAGTTAAGGTGAGTAATAGTAAAACCTCTTGATTTTGGCAGCAAGCCTTAATTTTTCTTATGTGTTTTGTTAATTCTCAAACTGAACTCTGAAACCACTCAGGTATAATAATTAACAGTAAGATGGTAATGACATAAAGAATTATTTAGAGTTTTTTTTTTAGGCACAGTGGTTTGCAAGTGAGTTGTACTTAAAATTATTCATTTTTTTTAAAGATAAAACCCAGATTTTTCTCTCAGATATTATTTATAGGGCATAAGAAACTGAGCAACTTAATGTGAAGGACACAGAACTCATTCCTTAGAAACTGAGATAAAAGATTTTTACTATAGCTTTGTTTAAAAAATTAATAAGTAATTTGATTGAAAAGTTTCAATGGTTCTCTTATAGTTAAGTTAAATATTAATGTGAATATAAAAATGAAATTATTAAAGTTGCATATTTGGAAATTACATCTTGCCCAATATTATACCATTTGCATAGAATCTGAATGATGGCATAATACCAAAACCAAAAATGTGTTTAACAATTTTATTAAAAATATGAGTTGATCTCTATGGGTTTACTAAGACATACATTTTCTTGAAGTGCTAGGAAAGACTAATGTATATGTGAATATTTATCATTGTGTTAATTTAATTACCTTAAGAATCAAAACTGTAAAAATTATTTGTCCACCTGCATGTGCACAAACAGCACATTTCTTTGACTGCTAGGTCAATTTCTATCTAAATAAGTGACACTGTAAGTGAGAAAACACAAAATTCTCTTTTTTGTTTCTGTTTTCAACTAAAATGCTAAACCATGACACTAAAAATGTATAGCAGTGAAGCAATGAAAAATTATTGCTTATTTTTAATAACTAAAATTGATTTAAAATTTGCTTTCTATAGATGAAGTAGCATAATGCAAATGTAAATATTAATATCTCCATATCATCATACACCACTAGAAATAGACTTAAATATCTTGTGTTCTTTCCGTGTTCATAGTGAAATAACCTTTTTAAAGACGCAATCCCGCAGGCATCTTCAAGTTTCAGCAACTACACTTTCCATCTATATTCTTATCGTAATGGAAAGAGTTCTCAGAAAGATTAATCCGAACAGCTTCCAAGGCTTACAATGTATCCAACTTAATCACTTTTGTTTTCCTTTTGTTTACAATTTCTGTTGCTCTTGTCGCCACAGAATGGTTGAGGGAACAAGCCTCTTTTAAGAACTTTAAAGACAGAGGAAGCCACCCTGGCCACTTTGGTCTCCTGGACCTGTGCAGGGGGAGCAGGGCTACCCCTCAGACCCACCTGTGCCGCAGACAGATCCCCGCCGCCTGGCTCTGCCGACGCTGTCCCTGGGCCATCCTCCGTGCCAGTGCAGCCTGGTACACTCATCCCTCACCTATGTAGCTCACAGCATTCTGGGACGTTCATGCCTTTTATGATAATGGCATAATGATAATACTTAGCACTTACACAACTTTTCATCTTCAAAGTGCTTCCAAACATTTATTAATTAATTTTAAAACGTTTGTAAAACATGAGCTGTATGTATGCCACTCCATAAAATATAAAATAGTCTATGACCAGGGCAGGAGAGGGGTGCAAACTTTAAAACTTGGTTGTGGTGACCGTGGAAGCAGGAGGGTCGTGAGGTTCAGGAAGGACAGTTTCGGTTTTTATCCATCAGAATACGAGGGCCTGCGCTTCACATTCTCTGGATTCCTCTTCCAAAAACGATGCCAATTTAGTTTTTGCTCTTCGATGAAAGGTCAATGACTCTTAAAGCTCTAACCTTCCATTAGGATCAAAATGCTTTCCAAGTCATAATTCTTTTGCCTCCTTCAATCATGTATCATCCTTTCATGAACTTGAAATTCTTACTGCTATGATAATACTAGTGCCCATTAAAGAGTGTTTGATACTCTGGAATCTGCAGGGTGTTGATTTATAATTAAAAAGTATATAGGGGTTTAGCCAGTAATTTCCAAAAAGTTTTGGACAGCGTTCTGGTTTTTAGCAGCCAATTCTGATACTACTTTGGAGACCAGGCAGGACACACCTTAATGTTTAGTGAACTGGAGTGAAGAAAAAGAATTCGCCAGAGGCCAGGGAACACACTCATGGAGGACCTTGGGTACCATGCTGGAAAAGAGGGTCTCCTTACGTGACAGTGTTTTTAAAGGGACCCAACCTCATTATACAATCAGGTAGCATCATTGCCCTGCCTATCTTACTTCCTTTCTTCGTAAAATATATATAGTAAAAAAAAAATCAGAGAAATCATATTTACATTAGAATGAGAAGAATCATAATGATTGTTTATATATTAGGTATTAACAGTACACTGATCAGCTCTATTAACATTCTATAACTATTTCTCATTAATTGTATTTATTTGAACATCCCAGACATTAGACTGTTGTCAGTGTGTTTAAAATATCTATTGTATTCTTCTAATTTGCCTATGCAAATCCTATTCATCTTTTAGGGTTAGCCTAATTGTACTTTCTCCATGTGAGATTCTCAAAACCCTGCATTATCATTTCAATCACATAAATTCTAGTAGACCCACAGTATCTTACAATAAAATATTCACAGAGTTTTCTGTGTATTAGACCAGGAATCAGAAGGGAAGCTCCCTGAATTATTGTTCCAGAAAGGTAAAAATATCCAGGTACAAGGTACTTTCTATCTTCACGGATCAAAAAATATGTGTTGTATACCTACTATGAAGTTGACACTATGCTAGTTATAGAATCCCAGCACTCGGGAGGCTGAGGTAGGTGGAGCATTGTGAGTTCGAGGCCGGCTTCGGCTACAACGCGAGCGCAAGGCTGGCCTGAGCTACATAGTGCGACCCTGCCTCAAAAAACCAGGGCTGGGAGTTTGGCTCAGTGGCTTAAGCGCCTGCCAGGTTGTGAGTTCAATCCCCGGTGCCGCAAAAAAAAAAAAAAAAAAAAAAGAATTACAAACAGTGTATTTAAATGTTTACAGTCTCATGGTAAAGGTACTCACATAAGCTGGCAATTGAAAAAGTATCAAATAAATGCTGAAGTGTACATGGAGCACTGTCCAACAAAGAAATGAAAGCTAATTCTGTAGTTGTGGGTGGGAATCAGGGAATGAGATGTTTAGAAGTATTTAAGGAAAAACACAGGATGATACCTTTAAGAGACTCTGTAGATGAATGACATAGAAGAATGTTGTATGACAGTATAATCCTAAAATTTTTATTGAACTCCATAATTTTATGTATTTTTAGGTGTCTTATCTATCAGCCTAACATTTATTATGCTGCACTAGAAAACTTTAAAAAATGAAAGTGTTTTTTTCTTTTTTCCTTTTCCTTTTTATTGTAACTGTGCACTTTAGAAGCTGTTAATAATCAACTGACTATTGGACTAAAATGTTAAAACTAATTTTTACATTGTTGTTAAGTGCTGTATTGATGTATAAAGTAAATGAAACCTTAATATCTTTTGATAATTATCATGGAGCAGCATTGAATGATTATGAATATAATATAAAATAAACTGAATAAGGCAGAATGAAAAATTTGCTTTACACTATAATTTTAAACTGCCTAAAATTATGTTAAGTATTTAGGTGAAGACTGAAAGAATTTGGAAAATGATTTCTATGATTGTCACAGTGTTTTTAATTTACTCCAATTATTATGTTACATACATATTCTTTTAAAATGAAGAGATATTTGTATTTTTTTCTCTTTCTCATTTATAGATCCTTTTGAACATTTCAAGTGGAATTTTAAGATAGATATCTTTTAAAAGTAAGTATAAAATATATGTTCTTTCCTATTCAACCTTCAAATGGAAAATATTTTATGTAGGAAAATTTCATTAGCAGCGAGGATACTACACAGAATAAAACATAAACATATACCAATGTTTAAAAGGCATGTATAAAAAATGGATTATATTGTTTTAAAGCATATTAAGTAAGCAATTTTAGAAGACACATCTACGACATTCATTTATTTATTTTTATCACGTAGCATCATTGCCCTGCCTATCTTACCTCCTTTCTTCATAAAATATATATAGTAAAAAAAATCAGAGAAATCATATTTACATTAGAATGAGAACATTGAACCCAGGGTGTTGTGTATGCTGGGTAAATGCTGTACCTCTCAGCTACATCCTCACCCTTTTTGACAGTTTTATTTTGAGACAGGGACTCACTAAGTTTCTCAGCTGCCCTGGAACTTGTGATCCTTTTGCCTCAACTTCCTGAGTCTCTGGGACAACATTTCACAAATACTTTTAATTAAGATATCAGTAAAGATAACTTAAGAGTAATTTTGAAATATATGCAAGTCATAGTTTGCTAAAGAATAATCTGGATTTTGTTAATGGGTGCAATATTCTCACTGCTGGTAGCTCATATTTTATCTAGTTTTATGGAAGCTCTCTAAATCACAAAATACTAGCCAAATTCTCTAATTATTCTTACCTGAGAATGTTTTCTTTGATTTGTTCATGCCATTAATAATATGCATTATTTCTTTAAATATTTCTTTAAATTTCACAATTTTATATTTTAAAGTACTGAAAATATACTGAAAAATGAATACTCGAATTTCAAGTAAGTGCATTCTAGAATTTTTAAAAATGTGTTTTGGTTTTAGAACTTGTAATAAAAAATAGCTACATGTAAAATAAAATTGTTTGTGAGTATAGTCTGTACCCATCCAGAGTGGAGGTAAATTATATTTTCCCTTCAATGACATTGCTTTTAAAAATTTTTTTGATTCCTTCACTTATTTAACATATTACATTGGATATCTGCGTGTGTCATCCATCATAACAGGAATTTGAAAGTTAAGTTTATTATTATTACTACTAAGTCTATAAAAAACTGTGAAAATATGTATTTGTGTATATTTCATGGGGAAGAATGACACAAGCTGGTCATAAAGTTATGTGTTAGTATATTTTTGTGTTCTCAGTCTCAGTAGTCATGTCATTAAAAATCACTGAGTTCCTATTCTATCACAAAGAAATTAGAAACATTTGAGGAGATAATTTAATCTGATTTAAACACTATACAATGTTTACAGGTATCAGAATATCACATGGTACCCTATAAATATGAATATTTTTGTGTTTCTAATGTATCAGGTAAAAAACTTCAATAAAAATTGAGTTCCAGAAGAAACCCTCATGTAAATACAGACACACAAATCTTGGTTTCTGAAATGCGAAGGCCTTACCTCAGCAATTAAACTGCATTATACAAAAGAACTGTGTCCTATTAACTTTTAAATATGTATGTAAGCAATGTCAAATACCTGCTCTCGCATGAGGAAGCATTTTCTGTGAGTTGATGGATCCTTTAAAGTCTGTGACAAACATGCCATGGAAAACACTGTTTTGGGATTATGGGCCCTCTAGTTCTTATTCTTGCATTTCTTTTGCTTCATTTACAAGATTTATTATTAGTTCTACTTTGAAATTTTTATGCAAAATCTTTTAAATTTGAATTTTAAAATTCAATCACAGTTTAGAGGAATCTAATACAAATCTTTTTATGAAAATGGGTTAAAATTTCTTCTAATAAAAAGTGTCTTTCTCATGGGAGATTTACTTTATTTTTTAAATTTACTTAACCAAGACTTGTCACTGAGAAGAGCCCTCTGATTATGTCTCTACACTGCCCTCTCCAGTTCCCCAGATTTATGAAGCAATGAAGAAAGAAAAGTCACGCTGAACCTCTGGGCTTGTGGAGCTGGTGCAGAGGCACAAGAAGCCTTCATTTATTCTCCCGCATTGTAAGCTTAACCACTGAAGCAAAGACATTTTTATGCTGCAATCCATGTGTGCATTGCCAGGTTTGGGAAAAAAAAAAAAAAAAGGAAAAGAAGCAAAGAAAGAAAGAAAGGCAAGAAGGAAGACTTTACAGGCAGTTTGGATAAAACACATTTTATGGGTCTTCTACACAACAGTATTAAAGGGGATAATAAACAACTTCACTATTTTAGAAGGAAGACAACTTCTTGTTTTCATAAATGCTACAAGCCAAATGATTTCATTTTTTACTAAAATAATGTAATTAGGCATAATACTTACGCCATCTGTACAATTATTTAAAGGGTTTTGTTTTGCCTAAATGAACCCCGTAGAGGGTATAAACATGTCTTTGGAGCTGTTGTTGATTTTTTATGATCCTATTTTTCTTGTTTATTGTTTTGATAGTTAACTCAAGGTTTTGCCTGTTATTTGTCTGTTTTTCAAAATACAGAGAAAGTGAGGTCTTTAAGGTTGAAAGGAAACAGGGTTATATCCTAAGTCTGGTCAGGATGTAGAAAAATCAGTGAAATTATGCTGCAAGGATTCATAAGTCATCACAGGAATAAAAGGCTGGATTTTGCAGGTGGTCCACACTAAGTATGGGCGTGAGTGGTATTGGATGAGGATGTCATTAGAACTAGAACTAGGACATCATTAGAACTAGTTAAAGATGGTATTTGATTCAGTTAGACATGTGATTAGGATAAAAAGAAAACCATTATAGTAGTTTAAAAACTATAAAGCGGAGTGCTTCTTTCAGTTGTTTCATCCCAGAAGCTTTTACAATACTCTTGTACTCTCTCTCTTTTTTTTTTTTTTTTGTGGCACCGGGGATTGAACTCACAACCTCGTGCCTGCCAGGGCAGGCGCTTAAGGCACTGAGCCAAACTCCTGGCCCTGGTTTTTTGAGGCAGGGTCGCACTATGTAGCTCAGGCCGGCCTTGCGCTCGTGTTGTAGCCCAAGCCGGCCTCGAACTCACAACGCTCCGCCTACCTCAGCCTCCCGAGTGCTGGGATTAAAGGCGGCGTGCGCCACCACGCCCGGCCTGTACTCTCTTTCAAATTCCACCTAGTTATCCCTTTTAACTGTGCTGATACCTATACATGGAAGCTTTAGTTTCTTTTCCTAAGAGATGAAGAAAGTTTCATTAAAGGCGCCGGCCAGAGGTAATGGAGGAATGCATCATGCTGCTGCGAGTGTTAGCTCTGAAGCTGGACACCTAAAATGAAAACAAAAGCAAATCATTTTATTACTGTGAAGGACTGGATGAGATTTTAAGCAGGAGTGAGTAATTGAATTTGAAAGAAATGCTCAAGATATCATTCTTGAAACTTGGCAGCCTATCATAATTATTTATTATGAAAAAATGTGACATAGATTTTGGAAAAAGCCAATCTTTCTCCCCTCATGCAGACACCTCCATCAGTCTTAAAGACTGAAAGCTAAGGATTCCTCCAGAAATAGTGTTCATGACTTGGATGTTGGAACATATATGGTCCCAGTGGGTGAAGCTTCTATGAGTGGCCTTCATGGGTCCTGAGTCTGTTTTAACCTGGGAAAGAAGAGAAACCGGGCAGATCTGATGTACCAAAGCTGGCAGCAGTATGTGATAAGGAGGTGTATGTGGAATATTGTCATACTGAGAGTGAGTGATCTGACTACAGACCTGGGGAAGAGGCCAGAGATGCTGACTAACAATTCCCCACTCTCATCCAGAGTACCATGGCTCTAGAGGCTCCGGTCAGAGTTAAAATCACGTGAATGTATAGTAACTCGTTTCTATTTAATTAAATTAAATTAATTTATTTGTTTGAGAGAAAAAAGACACATCTAAGAAAGACAAAAAGCAAAAGAGACAAACAAATGACAACAGTGAGTTCACAACAGTAACACTGTGGGTTTACAAAACAAGATGATGGGAACTTGACAATGGTTGCAATATTGTGTATCATTACCTTCAACACAGTTGTTTACATTAACAGATATAGATATGTAAAATTGATCTAATCATACAAGTATTAACTGATCTTTTCCAATAACTAATACATTCAGCAGTATAGACATTTTAGTTATATTACATATACATATATACAGATTTATGTCTTTTTCTTTTTCCCTTCCTTCTTTCCTCCTTTTCCCTTTCCCAATTACTTTTGCTCTTTGAACAGATTCTTACCCTTACACAGTATTTGTTGTAGATTTTGGATCATATATACTGTTTCAGTTTCTTACACTAGGGGGACAATATGGTATTTACACATGTGAGTTTGATTTATCTCACTTATGAGTATGGTCTCAAGTCGTGTCCATTTACTTATAAAAATCTCAATGCAATCTTTTTTGATGGCAGAGTAGTACTCCATTGTACAAAAATACCACATCTTTTTTATCCATTCCTTGATTGATGGTCACTTGGGCTGTTTCCAAAATTTGGCTATCACAGATTGGGTTGCTATAAACATGGGTGCACAAATATCACTGTGGTATAATGTTTTCAATTCTTCTAGGAAAATGCCCAGAAGCGTGATAGCTGGGTCAAATGGAATCTCTAATCCTAGCTTCTTGAGGAAGCTCCATACTGCTTTCCACAGTGGTTGCATCAGCCTACACTCCCACCAACAGTGGAGAAGAGTTCCTTTTTCCCCATAGCCCCTCCAGCATCTGTTATTGGTTGATTTTTTAATCTTGGCCATTCTTTCTGGAGTGAGATGGAATCTCAGTGTTGTTTTAATTTGCATTTCCCGAATAAACATTGATGTTAAACATTTTTTCATAAATTTATTTGCCATCTGTATTTCTTTCTCTGAGAAGTGTGTATTCATCTCAGATGCCCATTTTTGGATTGGGTCCTTGAATTTTAGGGGCCTGATACTTTTTAATTCTTTATATGTTTTAGATAGAAGTCCTTAGTCTGAGGGACAATTGGCTAAGATATTTTTCCAGTTCGTGGGTTTTCTTTTCACTCTGTTGGAGATATCTTTTGACATGCAAAAACTTTTTAGTAAGATGAGATCCCAGTTGCTGATTCTGGGAAGTGTTTCCCATGCAGTTTGATTTTTTCTCATGAACTCTCTGCCTACTCCTATGTCATCAAGATTTTCACCTACTTTGTCTTCCAGCAAGTTTACTGTCTCTGTTTTAATGTTCAGATCTTTGATCCATTTTGACTTTATTTTAGTGCATGATGATCAACATGAATCTAGTTTTAGTTTATGGCATATGGAAAGCCAGTCTTTCCAGCACGAGTTGTTAAAGAGGGTATCTTTCTTACAATGTACATGTTTGGCTCCTTTGTCAACGATGAGGTGGTTAAGTGTGTTTGTAGCTGTGGGGGTATCTTCTAATCTATTCCATTGATCTTCAGGTCTGTTTTGATTCTAGTACCATGCTGATTTTATCACAGTAGCTTTGTAGTATAGTTTCAGGTTGGGGATTGTGATGCCTCCTGCCTTCCCTTTGTGGCCCAGAATTGCCTTTGCTATTCTAGGTCTTTTCTGGTTCCAGATGAATTTCAGGAATGCTTTCTCTAACTCTGTGAGGTAGGCAAGTGATATTTTGATTGGGATTGCATTGAATCTGTATAATAATTTTGGGAGAATGGCCATTTTCATGATGCTTGTTCTTTCTATCCATGAACAGGAAATATCTTTCCATTTTCTGAAATCCTCTTCGATTGCCTTCTTCAGAGTAATGTAATTTTCACTGTATAGATCTTTTACTTCATTTGTTAGATTGATTCCTAAGTATTTCATTTTTTTTGGATGTTATAGTGAAGGGTGTGGTTTCCCTTATTTCTCTGTCAGTGACTTTGTTGTTTGTGTACAGGAATGCTATTGATTTTTGAGAGTTCACCTTGTATCCATCAAGCTTACTGAATTTGATTATTACATCTAGAAGTCTTTCAATGGATTTTTTGGAGTCTTCTATGTAGAATATCATATCATCTGCAAAAGTGATAATTTTACTTCTTCCTTTCCTATCCTTATTGCCTTTATTTCTTTCTCTTGTCTAATTGCTCTGGCTAGTATTTCCAGAACTATATTGTATAGGAGCAGTGATAATGGACGTTCTTGTCTTGTTTCTGATTTTAGATTCAAAGTTTTCAGTTTTTCTCCATTTAGTAAGATGTTGGATGTTGGTTTATGCTATATGACTTTAATCAGGTTGAGATAGAGACCATCTATTCTGATTTTATGTAGGGTTTTTATCATGAATGAGTGTTGGATTTTGTTGAAAGCTTTTTCTGCATATATTGAGATGATCATGTGATTCTTGTCCTTGGCCCTATTGATAAGGTGTATTGCATTTATTCATCCCTGCATTCCTGGGATGAATCCCACTTGATCATGGCGTATAATCTTTCTGATAACTTGCTGTATTCTATTTGCCAGTATTTTATAGGATTTTTGCATCTATGTTCATTAGGGAGATTGGCCTGTAATTTTCTTTTTTGGTTGGGTCTTTCTCTGGTTTTGGTATTAGCATAATACTTCTTTCCAGGAATGAGTTAGGGAGACTTGCTTCCCTTTATGTTCACTGAAGAGTTTGAGGAGTGTTTCCTAAATTTCTTGTAGAATTCAGCAGTGAATCCATCAGCACCTGGGGTTTTCTTTGTTGGTAAGGTTCTAATTACATTTTCAATTTCAGTAGTTGAAATTGGGTTATTCAGCAGTTTTATATCTTCTTGATTTAGCTTTGGTCATTCATAGGTTTCTAGGAATCTGTCTATTTCTTCTGTTTTACTGACCCTATGTGAGTAAAGGTTTTTGAAGTAGGTGTTGATGATCTTCACTATTTCCACAGGGTCTGTAGTGATTTTACCCTTTTCATTTCTTATTGCACGAATCTGAGTTTTTTCTTTCCTCTTTTTGATAAAGCTGACTAGGGGTTTATCAATTTTATTTACTCTTTCAAAGAACCAACTCTTTGATTTATTAATTCTTTCTGTTGTTCTCTTAGTTTCAAGTGCATTAATTTCTGCTCTGATCTTTATAATTTCCTCCCTTCTTTGGGCTTTGGACTTGACTTGCTCTTCTTTTTCTAGAAGTTTGAGGTGCAGCATTAGGTTGTTTATGTGTGTTCTTTCCATTTTTCTGATGTGGGAGGTTAGTGCTATAAATTTCCTCCTGAGGTCTGCTTTCATTGTGTCCCACAGGTTCTGGTAATTTGTATTTGCATTTTCATTCAATTGTAGATATTGTTTAATTTCTTCTTTAATTTCTTCAGTGACCCATTGATTGTTTAGGAGAGTATTATTTAATTTCCATGTGTTTATGGGGTTCTTGTGGGATTTTTTTGTCATTCATTTCCAATATTTTTGCACTATGGTCAGATAATATGCATGGAATTATTTCAGTTCCTTTGCCTTTACTTAAGTATGTTCTATGGACTAGTATATGATCTATTTTAGAGAAAAAGCCATGTGCATCTGAGAAGAATGTGTATTCTGATGTTGATGGGTAGAGCACTCGGCACACATCTACTAGGTCTATTTATTCACAAGTTTGATTCAGTTCTGTTATTTCTTTGCTGATTTTTTGTTTGGTTGATCTGTCTCTCTGTGACAGTGGGGTTTTACGGTCCCCTGTTATATCTGTATTATTGTTTATTTGGTTTTTCATGTCTATTAAGAATTGTCTTACATAGTTGGGTGCTCCCATATTCAGTGCATATATATTTATGATTGTAATCACTTCCTCTTGAAGCTTTCCCCTAACAAGTATGTAGTGACCTTCTTTATCTCTTTTGATCATTCTCAGTTTAAAGTTTGCATTTTCTGCAAACATAATAGCTACTCCTGCTTTTTTCTGGGTTCCTGTTGCATGGAGTAATGTTTCCCATTCTTTGATTTTTAGTCTGTGAGTTTCCTTTTGAGTGAAATGTGTTCCTTGTACACAGCATATTGTTGGATTTTGTTTCTTAACCCACTCTGGCAGTGTGTTTCTTTTTCCTGGTGAGTTGAGACCATTTACATGGATTGATATAACTGATATGTACTGACTCATCTCTGTCATGATATCTTTCTGTTGTTGGTTTTCTACATTTTCTGTTTAAGTGTTTGCCTTGCTTAGTGGTTTCCTTTTGTTTTTGTTCTTAGGATTGTAGCTATCTTTGTCTCTTTCTAGAGTGTCTTTCAGTACTCTTTGTAGTGTTGGTTTGGTGCCCATAAATTTCTTCAATTGTTCTTTGTCATGGAAGTATCTTATTTCTCCATCAATTTTTAAAGATAGTTTTGCAGGATACATCAATCTGTTTTGACAGTTGTTTTCTTTCAGGATTTGAAATACTTCACCCCAAGCTCTTCTTGACTTAAAGGTTTGTGTTGAGAAGTCTGCTGTGATTCTGATAGGTTTTCCTTCTAGGTGATCTGTTTCTTTTCTCTGACAGCTTTTAGTGTTTTGTTCTTGTGCTGTATTTCTAATATCCTAATTATTATATGCCTGAGTGAAGATTTATTTTGGTTATGGTTAATTGGGGTTCTATCAGATTCTCATCCCATGTTTAGAAAATTTTCTGCTATTATTTCTGCAAACAGTCTTCACAGGTCATTAGTATTGACCCTTGCTTTTTCATTTATGTCTATTGATCTTATGTTATTTCTCTTGGCATCATCTTGCAGCTGTTGAATTGTTTCCTGGTTCCTTGTTATTTTTAAGAGATCTTTTCTTTCATGATCACAAGCTTCCATGCTGTTTTCAAGGTCTGAGATACTATCTTCAGCTTCATTCAAGTGATTTTTCAAACTTTTCATGGAATTTTTCATTTCCTGAATTTCTCTTTGAAGCTGTTTCATGCATTCTATTTGTGTCTTACATTGTTCATTCAAAGTTTCCATCATTTTCTTATGTTCTTCTGTTTCCTTATCTTGATCTTCATTAGATACACACAGCATTTCTTTCATAATGATTGTCATTTCATTTTTTAGCTGAGAGATTATTTCTGATTTGGGTTTCTCTATAGCTTCATGGAGTTGTTTCTTTACTTCATTTGCTATCATTTCAGAAGGTTCAGTTGTCTGACTCCCAGTGTCTTCCATTTCAGTGTCTCTTGTGTTTGTTCTCAATGGACTGGGGGATTGAGACTGCCTCTTGCTCTTTTGTTTTGTCATTTTCTTCTGGGACCTGTGTGGCTGGACAGGCAGCCTCTGGATGAATTGCACTGGAACACTGTGCTGGATAGAGCTTCAACCTGCCAATATCCCTGTGGTTAACTGGGACACGCCCCCAGATTATGGTGCTGGACCCTTGTGTTCTGTGGTCTGTGAGGCAGGCTGCATGTTCCCCTGATGTACTTTGTTGGATTGCTCTGGGATGCTGGGCTGGACAAAGTTTGAATCCTCCCTGTACCTAGCAGGGTCACACCCTTGGAGCTCGTTGCCAGGCCCTAGAACCTGGTTGTGTAGCATTCAGATCCCCCACAAGCCAAGTGGCTAGCAGAAACACATGCCTGGGGTGTGTCACTGGACCTTCAACCTGGCTGGGTCGAGTTCAGAATCTCAGGGACCCAGGTGGTTAGACAGAGAACACCCTGGGGTGTGGCTCCACCAGGACCTTGCATCTGACTGCAAGGAGTTCAGAGCTCTGGTGCATGGGGAAAGCCTGGGCAAGTCCCAGGTGTATAGTGCTGGTGCCTTGCTCCTGGTTGGGCGGGGTGTGCAACCTCCAGGACCTGCAGTGTGGCCGCACCCCTGAACAATGGAACTCACACCTTATGCTCTAATGGGCAGAGCTCAAGGCCCTGCAGCTACACTGGCTGCTCCCTGATGAGCAGCTCTGGGGCTCTGGGCTGGGCTGGGCTCAGTATCTCTGTGTCCTGCAAGGCTGGTCAGGCATTCCCCTGATGGATTGTGCTGAAATGCTGGACTGGGCAGAGCTCAATCCTCTGTGCACCTAGTGAGGGTACACTCCTGGAGTGTGTTGGTGGACCTGCCGCTTACTGGGTGGGGGTCAGAATCTCCAGGACCCAGGTGGCTAGGCACAGTGCACCCTGGAGTGTGACCTCATTTTTATTTTATGAAAAAATAAAATTTCATAACAAAATAATGAGACAATAACAACAGGTAATACATTGTATATGTATTGGGTGATACTAGTTCATGGAACTTTGCTAACAAGCTGCTGGCCATTCTTTGCATTTTCTTTTCTAATTATAATTCTGCCCATCATCACTTCACTAAAAATAATAATTCTGCAGTATTGTTTATAATAAATTCCTTGCTTTTTAATAGTTTTTCATGAGTAATTTATAAGCACTATATAAATATAATAATATTGAATTAATTCTTTTGTGACTGGCTTTTTTAACTGTACTTTTTTTTTGGAAGAGAGGAGGTGCACTGGGGATTGAACACAGGACCTTTGTATCTAACTACATTTCCAGTCCTTCTTTTTAAATTATTTTCTATTTTAGACAAATTTTGCTAAATTGGTCTTGAACTTTCCATCCTTCTGCTTTAATCCTCTCCTGGGATTAACACTGTGTGTCACCAAGCCTAACTTGACTTTGTGTTTTTAAGGTTCACCTAATTGTTAGATACAGATTTACTTCATTCATTTCCATTACTTGTATTTTTTTTTGTGGATATAACAAAATCTATTTACCCATTCTACTATTGATGGACACTGGATTGTTTCCACTGCTTGGCAATTATAATATAAATAATGCTCTCTTTGAATATTCCTGCCCATGGGCATATAGTCCTAGTGTATCCACTTTTGTATCCTCTGCAGGTGTGAATATTGCCTTCTTACACTGCCATTTTAGCCTTTTCTCCTAAAATAGTGTTGTTTGAGTAACAAAAGTTTCCTCTTTTCAATTAATTATAGTTTTCTCACATTAAAGCCTTTTTTGTTATATCCTTTTTTTCATTCTCTTTATCTTTTGCTACCTTGTGGTCATTAAGATAACACCTTATATTGTTTTTGAAAAGCTCCATTTCTTATTGTCTCTTCTAGTCATGGTAACTTGGCTTTTGACCCTTATTTCACTTACATTTTTTTTTTTTTTTTTGCGAGAGCTGCTAAATGTATATTCCTAGTCTTTCTGGCACCTGTGAACTATGGATTCTTATTTACCGCTGCATCCTTGATCTCAGGGCTTATATATTTGAAATGAAACAGATTTCAAAGGCAGCTCTTGGCTTCCCAGCCTCCTGAGCTGGTTCTCACTTTCCTATCACAATTGCTGAGGCCTGAACCTTGATTTTTCCCTCTCCTAAACTTGACCAGTCAAAAATTCTTTTTCTTTCTTTCTCTAGGTATTTTCTGAATTAAACGCATGTTCAGCCTTCTTCATTGGTAGCTCCTTAATACAAGGTGACCCGGTTCTTTACTCATACAGCCACAGGCCTGTTGCTTGGTGTCCCGAGAGCCCTACAACACTGTTTTCCTTGTATAGGTCTTCCCCTTTAAATTAGTCAGATTAATCTTCAGAAAATGGAAAACTGATCACATGATTTCTCTACCAACTTTTGCCCTCACCTTTATAATAAAATAGAAACTTATTTATGTCAACTGTGCTCCTATTTGTTCAACGTTGTCTACAATTTTTCCTTGCTTTTCCTATAGGAAATGAAAGTTTTAACATACCAACCGATTTTTATTACACTGGTAGCGTTTGTCTAAATTGCATGATTGGAGATAGGTTAAACATAGAGGCAGCCTTGTATGAGATAGGTTAAACATAGAGGCAGCCTTGTATAATACTGTTTGCTTTTTGAATTAATTCTCCAGTTGTATTCAGTTGCTTTTTTCTCCAAAATGAACCATTATTTAATTCAAATCAAATTCTGATTAGTTTGATTATTTTTAAGATTTTTTTTTTCATGGTTGTGTACCAAATCAAACATACAATCAAATACCCCTAGTACACTAAAATTCTTTCTTGGAGAGATCTTGAGTGTTTCAAAAGTATCTGACTGGAGGTGTAGCTCAGTGGTAGGACACACACCTAGAATCCACAAGACCTCAAGCACAGTGTCCAGTACTGCAAAACCAAAAACCAAAATGATTTGCTTATGATTAGTAGTAGAATCTACATTGATATGGAACTTTGGAAAAAATCTGATTTTAAGTCCAACTCACTGCAGAAATCTCCCACAACATTTCTGCAGGTGATCATTCCACTTTTGCTCAAAAATCTTCCATGATAAGGGATGTCTTCCTTTTAAAGTCAATAGCTTCTTATAAAAATGAACTCCCAGGAATATGATCTATTTTCCCAAAATGGGATATGTCAAATTGATTGTTTAAAAATGGAAAGGATTGGGTTTTGAGGTTTGGCTTATGATTACCCAGACATACAAAAATATAAAGAGAAAAATGTATTTTGGGTCTCTGAATCATTTCATATTTAGTAATTCAGAAAAAAAGAGAAGTGAATAGTGAAAGAGGACCTTCAATGATTTAGATTTGTAATTTGAGAGGTTCATAGATCCCTTTCCCCTAATTGCAGGGTAATTGCCATGGTCATAGCAAGTTAATGCTCTGGAAGACTCACTTTTGATTTTAGTATTAGAGTATTTTTGATCAGTCTTTTAGAATCTTCCTCCGTTTATTTATCCTATAATAAATATAGTACTCATTATCATTTCACTTGTTATATTATATTGCATAATATGTTTGTCATTGTTACCTATTCTGAGTGCCCCATGGGCAAAGCCTTGTCCTGTCTTAGCTTCACTAGTGTCTAATAGCTTGGAGCACAGTGAGGCTCAGTGTATTTCCTACATGAGTGCAACACTGTAAGTAACATTTCCAGTTAGCATAATAAAGACTGCAGTTGTTTGCTCTAAACTTTCTAGGGTAATTTCTCTTGCATTAATTTGTAATGCAAGAGAAATGCTCTTGTAAACCTGGTTTGAATATCACATATTCACTTTATTTGGCCTTTATAAAATTGGCTAATTTATATGGTTTTTACGTGCTGAGCAAGATTCTTCTTGGCATTAATAACTTTCTGCAACTAAATTGGTGCTGTGAATTTTCAGAAGGATTTTTAATGCCTGAAACAATTTCTAAACCTCCACGTCTCTGTAAATCCAAAGTTACTTTCATGAAGTCACTTGGGAGGCAGAAAAGTGGAACCCCATCAGTATACCAATAAAGAAGCTTTTACGTGTTCCTCTGGTTTTCAGTGTCTTCATAAAATTAATACACATTTTGCTAAGTGAATTTTTACTTTTCTCAATAAGTAGTTGCTCTGTTTTCTGCTAAATAAATACTGTCTTTGAAATGGTTTCCAATATATAAGCATAAACAGACCGCTGTCTGTGACCGCGAGGGCTGTGCACACACTCACACGGACACGGACGCCCTCCCCAGAGGCTTGCTGGGCGCTGCCACTGCCGGGTCCTCCTGGGTGCAGCTGGGAGTGTCACGCTTGACGCTGGCGTCAGTCACAGAGCTTGATTATAAGGCAGCAGAAAGGGCTGAGCCTTCGGAGTCTGCCTGTCAGTTCTCTCATTACAGAACCAGTTAAATAAATTGTTTTGGACTGTCCTTCAGACACATAACTTCCATAAATACTCAGGCAGGAGAAGATTGTAAAAGAATTTATTGGAAATAAAGAGCACCAAAGATTTTTTTTTTGCCAAGTTGGTTATATATTTAGCTTTTTTCCTTTCCAAGTAGATTGCTTTAATGTAGATTTCTTCACAATTTTACAGCAGGAAGTGCAAATGGCTGTCGTTACAATGCCTGGAATTGTTCCCATAAACAGGTGTAGGGCAACTTTTAGGAGGAAATCCTGACACACAGATGATCATGCACATAACTATGCTTTAGCTACACGAGGAGCCATAAAACTTCATTGAGATTCATGATTGCTGTGCCTTTACATTTTAATTTAATGGATTTTATTTAATATATACTCTTTGGTGGTGGTGGCATTGGTGGGGGAGGGGGGAGAGAGAGAGAGAGAGGCTCCTCTTTCCAAGATGATTTTATTGATATTAAGCTCTTTAAATCTTCTCTTTGCAAACCAACTCTTCCTTCTTTTTTCCTATTTAATTTTCAATTCATTACTTAGATTTAGCTATTGAGGAACCTTGTATTCTCAAAAATAACTGCCAGTGATGGGAAGTTGCTTCTGGAGAATTCTTCCTGACAATCAAATCTTTAACTCACTCTTGTTCAGTTGCTAAGAAATGCTATACACTGTAGTTATGAGGGTTTCTGAGGTGCTATGTAGGTGTATAGCCTAAGCTTTTCTCTGGATGAGACAGTTTCTCCTTTACGTAGATAAAAGATATTTTTAATAAAAGTCATCATCAAAACTATTTAAAAGTCCTTTGGTGAAGGCTAAACTATCTTATCTTCCAAATATCTGAAATTCATCAGAGTTCCTAGAGGCCATGTTCTTACAGGATAATTAAGGTAGACGATGATTTCATTCTTTAAATTTTGTGGCATATTCTATAAAATATCAAATAAACAGAAATTTTAAATAAATACTATTTTTCTTGCATCACTCTATTCTTTACATCTTGAATGTTATGTTGCCTCTTTTTTCCCCCCAAGTTTCTACATTTATCTCACTTAACAACTTCAATAAGCCATTCTCAGAGACCCTCTTGTGCTCCTTGAGACTTCTCTAGATTGCTCCAGTAGATATTCTCACGGTGCCTAATTTTCTTAATAATAGCACATACAATTGTCATAAAACTGTTAATGCTACAGCTAGCTTAATATCCTTCCCCTGTCGTATGGTCATAGTACCACACATTATTCATGTAGCTCCTCTGAGAAAATGTAAAATCTACGGTAATAAAGGAAGAGTAAGTAATGTTCTGTTCTACTCTATTTTGTAGCAGTATGTAAAAATGAAACAATTGTAGCTTTATTTTTCTGCTAAAAAGTGAAGTTTTGGAATTGTAGACAACACACCTGCATACAGACTTTGCAACAGAGACGCATTTATTGCACTTGACCACTTTGCAACAGAAATGCATTGGTTGCACTAGACCCCGGTCACTTGTCTAATCCAGTCACGGTATGCTGTCACTCGAGTGTATACTCCAGGCTTTTCAGGCACACCACACTGATAGCCCCAGCTCACTATTCCCACAAGGAACCAAAGCCGCCGTGAGTCTTCTTGGACTAGTGGGCCACCAGAATCTCCCTGAAGGAAACAAAATGATTGATTATTTACATGCAAAAGCAAATCCCCAATCTTGAGTCTATTTCTATGACAACAGAGGAAGTCATATCCATTCTATCCCTGAAGTCAGCCTATATCCTTATGAAATAGTACATCAAGTCATTCAAACATGACTGAAATCCCTCAAGTATACAAGTTGCCCCTTCTGTGAGTCTGAGATGAGAAGCGAGTTGTCCAGACTTCCTCAGCTCCCTCTCCTGGCCTCCCACTGGCTCAGCATTCCCTCTCCATCTGGGAAACCTCTCTCATCTGCTCCTCTCTCCCTCACTTGCCCCCACTTTGGCTTTGCATTCCTTTAGTTCCTCACATATCCACTCTCTGGGTATAGCTCTGTTGCTGTTCCTGCACTGATTCGTAAAAACCCGTGTGTGTACCTCTTTGAATTTAACCCCACTTGTTAGCTTCCCTTGTTTTAGCAGCTGCCCACCTCAGCAATACTCACCATGTTTGGATATTTGTTCAACGTCTATTTTACCTTCTCTACTGTAAAGCCCATTAGAAAACAGAACTTACCTATTCTGAACACTGCTACAACCTAAGCTTTGAGAACATGGGAGATGCTAAGGAAGTATTTGTTCAGTGAATGAGTTTCTAGAAGTCTCACTTATCTACCTTAGTACCCTGCATAGTGTCTGCTACATAGTATTACCTTCAAAAAAGACTCTTTTAGTAAAAAACATTTACATGGCAACAAGTAAAACCCTTCTTATGGGATATTTACCAGTCAGTTACAATCCACAAACAACCAGCAAATATTATAACATGTAATAGTTTGGTTTGGCAGAAAAATTCAGCACATCTTACATACTATGTGATAGGATGATTCTGTGGGACTGGAACTAGGTATCCTGGGTTTGAATCCCCCACTTTCCAGCTATGTGAACTTTAGTAAGCAATTTAACAGCTCACTGTGTCTCAACTTTTTTATTGGTGAGTAATGTTTTCTATGAATTTAAATGAGTTTAGCCCACAAAACACTCTGAGTACATGTGGCAAGTAGGCAGGACTAATGAAAGTCAGCTTTTACCACCCAGTGTGCTACTAGGAAAGTTAGCTATTCGTTTGACTCTCTGAGTAGTGAGCTTTTCTATACCTATCATGGGTCTAGATGGTGGAGGAGGGTCACCGTGTGCATCATCGACTTGGCTGGAGGCCCATGCGGGGCTGTGGTCCCCCTCCTTTGGATGACGCATGATGGTCAAGTTAACCACCTCCCATTACTTGCTATCACAGTGTTTCTGTTGCCACTTTTCCTGACCCAACAAAGTGTCCTGACTGACATCCTATCAAGAGGGCCAAGCACATGTAAAATAAGGGGGACACACAGCTCTCCTTGTACCTAGTTGTTTCATCCTCACTGGAGATACAGTACTTGAACTCGCGTTCTCTGATGCAGGTCATAACCCTGCGAGGTACAGGCCGTGCACTGTGAATGTTGCACAGGAAGTACTTAACACAGTCCTCGAATGAATGAATGCACCCATGAATGAAAGAATTAAAGAATCAAAAGGGCCTTTTGGTGTTGTTTTTTGTTTTTGAGACATGAACAAAATCAGGGAAGCCTGTGGTGGAACACAGGGCAATTTTTATGATGAGCGATGGCTTGAACTGGACTCAAAGAAAAGCAGAATTTGTGTACACAGAAAGTAAGAGGCATCATCAGTAAGTAAAGCCTATGTAACATCTTTTAATATATTTATTTTTTGGGTGGTACTGGGGATTGAACACATGACCTTCCACAGAGCTACATCTCCAGTCTTTTAATAATTTTTTAAATTTTTTATTTTACTGTTTATTTTTTCAGAGCTGCATTTTTAAAATTATTTAAAAACTTATAGCACGAAGTGCATTTATTAGAAAAGAAGAAAGTTATGAAATATTCTCATGGCCTCACATTTTTTAAAATTGAGATAGGATTTCATTAAATGACTAAGCTGGGCTCCAGTTTACGATCCTCCTGCCTCAGCCTTGCAGAGAGCTGGGATTACATCCATGCATCACCATATCCAGCTGAGTAACACTCTTTTAAATATCAGGTATTCCTTAAATCGGTTTTAATCAATGATCTTAAATAAATCTGAAATTGTCAGTGTGGAGATGTGTTATTATGTGATCAGTGAATTCTTTGAAAAACTATCATAAAATCTGAGTTGATGCTCAGGTCTAGCAGTGACAAGAAACTGAAGGGTCACCGAGCACTGCCAACCACACGGGCAGCTCCACTTAGAGGGTTAAGGGCAGCGTGCGTAACTAATAGTGTCGTGGAAATTAAGAGACAGATCTCCATCTGCACACAGCTTATAGTTGATAAAATGTTTCATTTTGGGGGAAAGTGCTCATGGATTAGAATCTGGCATATACTGTAAGTACCCCTTATCTGCTCTTAAGTATGAGTCAGTAACAATTGATGCGAAGCCTTATCTTTTGTATACATTTCACCCAGGAAAGCAGTAGGAGATTCCTGAATAAGACAGGGTATTTTAAAGACTGTCTAATTTCTGATAGTAAGTAGCTGTTCTTGTGACTACATGGAGTTGGATTTCCAACACAAGAATATTAAAGTCAAATAATTTTATTTAAAACTTTAATATTAGGATTTTATTTCAATTGCTGCAAAGTAAGAAGAAGATGTTTATTATTTACTTTTGCATATTTGGTTAAAATTATAGCCTAGGTTTAAATTACTTCTTTTCCATTTTGTGCTGTTACACAGTTGTGGGAGTTCTGGTGACTCAAACAGGGTTTTGTATAAATTTCCTGTCTTCAAGGTGCACAGGACTTACTTATGTATTTCAAAATTTCATTATTGTCTATGGACCTCAAAAAACTAATTATTTTTCATTGTGAGTTGACATAATTGTATACATTTTGTGGGATATAAAATAATGCTATATTTATGAATATAATGTGGAATAATTAAATCAAGATAACTAATGTTTTTATTACTGGAAATAACTAACATTTTTTCCTAATGCAAATATTTGGAATTTACTGCAATGTTGAAGTACATAACACTATTATTATAACACTATATATTTGCCACACTGTGCAAAAGAAGTGTCTTATTTAACCCTTCCATAACAGTTAAAAGTTAATTTTTTCATGAAAAAGTTTGTGAGAATTTTATTTCTGAAACTCTGATAGTGAGCTTCCAGAGGATCAGGACTGCATGTCTTCACTGCTCCCTTTATGTTCACCACTGTGTGGTACGCCACAGGTGCCCAGAGCTTTCTGGATGACGATGAGGGGGAGGCCGCTTGGGCTTACCTGGCACGCGTCCACTGTGCCCTCCGGTAGTCCAGCACACAGCATTCCAGGCAAGACAGCGCCATTATAACTGGATGGTGCGTTACACTCACTAGTGCTTATTATTTGGACTTGTCCTTGCCGTAGGTATGTGACCGTGCTGCCTATTTAGTGTAAAAGCAGAAATAAATGGACTTCAGGATATATAAATTAATAACTTCATAATAAATTTGAAAAGGAATAAATGCACTCCAAACATTATTCTCTATCTATCAAGGGAGGCATTTGAAGATGTCTGTAGGAGTTTCTTTCTAGCCAAAATTCCTACAGGAGAGAAGGTTAACTCCTTTAGACAGATGAGTTTTTCTTTTATCTTTTCCTTCTTTTTCCATTAATTTTGTGACACAGTACCACTTCGATTTTTAAAGAAAACAAATTTGCTGTTGTCTTAAAATTGACTAATAGCTCTTAAATTATCTACTGATTGACTCTGGATTACAAAATAACACACTGATCAATCTTTAATCTAGCACTGAAAGAGAAATTGGTCTGGTTTCAAGGCTAAAGACCTAATCTATTTTATGTGGATTTTTCTTCAAAGTAGCACTGTTTAAGTTTTCCATGCCTGACACAAATTTTATCAATGACACCACCTTACTTTATGCAAAAGTGCAAGAGACACATTCCTAAGGGGGCGAGGAAGGCTCTGCGCTATTGGGTGGAGAAATAACTGACAGCAAGGGTGAAAGTGCAGGGCTGCTGTCCACACTGTCCTTCTGTCCTCTGGCTGATACACCCATTTTCTCATTGGTTTTGTAACTCGACTCTAGTTCTTTTCACACAGTCTGCGCTTTAATTTCAGTTTTATTTTTTGGTAAACAAGTGTGGGTAACGACTATGTACATATTATTACGTATTACTGTGCATGCAGGCCTGGCAGAAATACTAGCTTCACCCCAGAACACCTTAAAAGGCAACTGATACCTTAGGGTTGTTGAATATTAGCTACTGTGCCTAGACCATATCTATTCGCCCTCTCCCTTTTCTTACAGCAAAGCCATTTGAGTCCTACACAATCTCTGGATTAGTAAGGAACTCGTTTCTTGACACTTCCCTATTACTACTCTTGAGACTGCCCCACAGGTTTTTTTGCTTTACTTTGCTTCGCTTACACTGCTGGTGAAACTGAGGACCAGCCACTGCTTCGGCTGATCAGGGTATACGAAGATTTTGTCGGTAGAACCAGTCTGTCTTCCAGATGTTTCCTAATTTTAAAAAATAATAATAGCGCATAGCAGGAGACTGTGTTACTGTTCCATTTTGGTTGTTTTATCCTTCTGGAGATACTTACCACCATATGTTATCGAGCCCCATCCTGTCACATAAGCTGTGGAACCAGGTGTGACACTCTGGGTGGCTGCGGGGAGACACACTCGGCGGATAGCTCTGGTGAAGGTGATGGCCCTTTCCAGCTGCACTGCTGCAATATCATTCTCATGAGTCCCAGGTGTGTAATTATTATGGATTGAAATAGTCCTCACTCTCACTCTTAGACTAGGAGAGCTTGTGGAAATACCAAAGGTGGCAGTCCATTGTTGAGGATTAGTGTAGCTAAAAAGAGTACAGAAACAAGCTGTTTGAAGATGGAACTTGTAAGCACTATAAATATTTGGATTTTGTGTACGCCAGAACCCCTGCTCCCAATCTGGGAACTACTTGACTGTCATTTCTTCCCTATATATTCTTGCATTATGAGCTGGTAAACATGCTCAACTGCTTACTGGCAGAAGGAATGCTCATTTGTCTAAAGAATCACAGGAAGATTTTAGCAAATAATTCTTGAGATAATGTCTTGGCATTTTCTATTCTAATAAGGATGTTCTAACACTTTGATAGCTAGCATAACACAAATCTTCTCTTTGATCTCTTCCTATTTTATACTTACCTATTCAAGAAACTTACAAAGTCTGATATAGTGGTTGTTTTAAATTTATCTCATTCTTTTCAATTCTAATTTTCCCTCTTTTCTTTTGCTTTGAGAAAGGAGCTTCATTTAAATAATGATGATAAGGGGCATCATTGTCTTATGAATCCAGGAATGATTTTTCTGTGCTAAGTGTTATGTCATATATATGTCTGTATGTTGTACATATGTGTATGTATACATACTAAGAGAGATAGAGGAAGTACTAGTACAATAAACAAATAAACAAAATTCAAAATTTAACGTTGTGACCTAGGAATCAGAACATTTTAACTAAACGTTCAAAACATATACCATAAGATAAAAAATGGATGAAATTCAGTAAGTCACACTTAAACATACCATGGACAAGTTTAGCAGGTAGATAAGAAGCCATGAGAAAGTAATCAGAATGCATAATATCTAGAATTTTGCTGAATATACCAACAGAGTGTATAAGTCTATAATAAATGGACGAGAAACCATTGTAAAATGGGCAAAGAATATTAATAGACAATTCAAGGAAAGGGAAGCCCTCACAACTTCTAGATATATGAAAAGATACTCAAATTTGTCAGTAATCAAGAAATAGAAATTATAACAGTGAGCATCTATTGCCTATTAATAAGAATTATGGAAAAGAAATAAGAAATCTAGTATCATGAGTTGGTAAGGAGGGAAATTAGAACTCTTCTTGCATTACTGGTGAAGACGGAAGCATTTGGGAAGCGCTCTGGTACCTTTATCAGATGATATGTGCTCACAGGTGTGTATCACAGAGAAGCTCCTGCAGGTCTATAGAAGGGTTTTGCTGTTTGGATCTGAAGCATCCCCTAAAGGCTCATGTGTCTCCAATGCAGCAGTGTGCAGAGGTGGGGCTTTGGGGAAGTGATCTGGTCATGAAGGCTCTGATTTCATCAGCAGATTAATCCATTGGTGGGCTTATAATATGATGGGATATTGGGAGGAGGTAGGATTTAGACAAAGGGAATGGGTCTTTGGAGGCATGGCTTGGACTTGTCTTATTTCTTTCCTTCTCCCCTCCCTTCCCCTCTCTTCTCTCCTCTCTGTCTCCCTTTGTCTCTGTCTCTCTTTGTCTGTCTCTCTCTCTGTCTCTCTGTCTTTGTCTTTCTGTCTTTCTCTGTCACTGCCTCTGTCCTTTCTCCATTTCTCTGTCTCTCTGTTTCTCTATCTCTCTGTCTCTGTCTCTCTCTCTCCTTCCCAGCTGTCAGTGAGTGAACAGCTCTACTCCCTGCCATATTGCTTGCCCTGCATCACCACAGCCTATGATCAATAGAACCAAGTGACTGGATGGAAACATCTGAACTATGAGCCCAAATCTCTTTTTCTGTAAATTGATTTTTCTCAGGTAACTTGTCACAGTGCCAAAATACTAATGCAGAACTATGAGCTCCTTGTGGAAGTGGGAATGAACAGCAGCCTAGTTGGATGAAGTACAATGGTTGCTTACTGCAAATTGCTATGTAGCAATGGGAAAGATGAAAATTCACAGGACTGAATGAAAACCAAAACAATACAAGACTATGAACAGTCTTACCTTCATAGTTAAAGCAGATAGAAACACAGAAACAGCTCTTTAGGCTTTGCAGGTACATACATTCTTTTCTTCTTTTTGCTCTAATGTAGAATAAACCCAGGGCCTCATGCTGGAGAGGCACGTGCTCTACCACTGAGTTATATTCCCAGCCCTAAGGTACACACATATTTAAAGGTATAGTTGTATGAAACTTCTGGTGTGAGGAGGACCAGGAATGACAGGAGAAAGGTCCTGTGCATAATGATGGAAAAGATCAGTGTCTTGGAAGGCCAATTCACTTAATATCTCTTCTCTAATTAATAAAAGCAAAATGTAAGCCAATAATAATTTAAGATTCCTGTGGAGTGTATGTAGATGGTGGAATTAATACAAAAAATAATGATTATATGGTTAAGAAATGCATTTATAAGGTACAGTCACAAATGTAAGTGTCAAAGTTAAAAATTCTGAAGAAAAAAATAAAAAAACTCAGGGAAATCCATGATTGTTCCTACATTCAACTTCTTGTGCTCAGTGTTTTTACTGGGACAATTTTAAGTAGATTCTTCATCTACTGCCTCCCTCTCTGTCTTTCCTCTCTCTGCATCTCCTTCTAGCAAGCGAATGAGCATGGGTTTGGGAAGTGATCTGTCTGTGCTTCAGTCTTGACTGTGGCACTTATTAGCATTATCATCTATGGGAAGTGGTGTCACTGTTTTCTGGTGTATATGTAAAATGGGGTTGCTGGTAGGCTCTCACAGAGCTGAAGCATTAAGAAACAAGTGAACTGTGTCAAGTAGGGTGTTTGACCCAAAGTAAGCACTCAACGAGTAGGGCTGTGAGTTCCACTAGTCATGCCTCAGCAAGTCATTGCTAAATGTCTACTTGGCATAAGAAATGGTCTGAGTCTCTGGGAATAAAAATCTAAATTACTATTGTCTCTGCCTTTTTTTTTCTTTTTGTCTTTTTTGAGACAGGGTCTCACTAAGTAGTTCAGGATGACCTTGAGCTCACTTTGTAGCCTATGCTGGTCTCAGACTTGCAAGGATTCTCCTGCCTCAGCCTTCCAAGTGCTGGGATTACAGGCATATGCCACCATGCCCAGCTGGTCCCTGCCTTTGAGGAGCTCCACACATTAATGCAAAAGGTCAACAAAGAGAAGTATGCAATCATAAATCATAAAGACTACTGTAAAAGATAATAAAATTTCCTTGAGACTAGAATAGGGAGGGGCTGGGGATTTAGCTCAGTGGTGCAGAGCCTGTCTGAGAATAGGGAAAGCTTCCTAGAAGTGACAAGTCAATAATCCTCCTAACATCTATGCACCATAGTATCAAATTGGGCATGTTCCAAACAAAACTTCATTGGTTGCCCTGAGTGGCACTGGATTTTTGGGTGTCACAGTGCATTAATAAAACCAAATTTCTTAATAGTAAGCATTTGAGATAAGGCTCTGTCTGAAAACTTACATGAACAGGTTTCCATGGAAATCTCAAAACAGGAAAAATAAAGGAAAAAATTTTGAGCTCAAACAAAGCAGCTAGAAACATTATAATTGGCCATGGCATCCTTGAGCTTTTAAAAAAAAATACTGGTAAGAATTTCTATTTTCCAGACAAATCTGTCCCAGTTTAGCATACTTTACAGGCTTGAGTGTCTTTTTTTTTTGCTTTACTTTTTCTTCTTTTTTTGTGTAGTCAGATGTTTTTAAGAGACACTGTAAAAGTTGCTTGAATTATTTTTTCTCTTTAAAGTTTGACTCGAATTGTGGGCAAACAGGAGAAATGAAAATAAAAGAGTAAAAGGAGAAACAGTCCCCACCTACCTAGCAGTTGGCAGCTAGGAGACCTCTAGGTGATCTGTGATGGTAACAAGTGAGAGGATAAAAGATAAAAGGAAGAGCAGGTGAGGAAGTGGTGACCCGCTCACTAAACATCTGGACAGTGGTTATTTCAGAGTTCAAAAGACCTGGGTTGTGTCCTTGCCGAGATGTTGCAGGCTGTTCTGTGGTTATGTCCTCCTTGAGATTGAAAAGAAGAGTTGGACGTCTTTGCTCCATCATTAGGTAGATCGGAAATTACCAAATTTTCGTGATGCCGAAGTCTAAAACCCTGTTAGTGTATTCTTTTGTTTATATCAACAGGCTAAATTCATGCAACCCACTTTTCACTGGTAGCTATTAATCTAGGATAAATAATAATTTTTAGTCATCTCTATTAGGATTTCTTGTAAATTGTCTAAGTTCATTTTACAGAAGCTACTCTATCAGCCATTATTGGTTTTGTGTATTCTAACTCCAGCGCTAGCATGTAAGCTGCCTGAAGGCAGCAAAAGTGGTTTTTTAAAAAATATATATTAGTGTCTACATGACATAAATCTGTGCTCATCACAAATATTCAGTAATTTTTGGATGGATAAATTTATGGCATTAGGAAGTCCCTCAGTTAGCCATCGGCCTGCTGGTCAGCTTCCAGGATATAATATGTAAATCTTCCACAAGAAAAAATGAAGATATGTTTACATTTGCATATTCAATCTCACCATTAACACTCAGACATAAATTACAATACCATCTCTAATTTGAAAAAAATAAAAAAGGCATGGGAAGGCGTAGGGAGCCATTGAAGCTGGAGATTGATCACATGTGTGGGGCTTAAGCAAGACCAGCCCTGAAAACACAGAGAGCTCAAAATAAGCCAGGTAAACAAGCTGTTCCAGCACCAAGAAGGCAAGGGGCCCAGGCCAGTCTGGCAGACAAGTTGTTAGCAAGTGGGGCTGAAATTAACATGTTCTTGGGAGTATATAAATACAATGTTACAGTGGTTGAGCAGTACTTTTCCTCCTATCAGGAAGATAAGGGCTTCACCTGACCCTAGCTTTGTCTTTTCTTTATTTTTCTCATCCTCTCTGGGTCCTTCACAGCAAGAACCTCAGGAGCTGCATGGGTCGCGGCATATGGCATCAGAACACAGACAGGGTAAGAGATTGAGGGCGAGGGGCCACTTCTCCTGTGTGCGCAACTAGCGGGAGAAGTGAATTGGTATAGGTCAATAGTCATCACTGGAGGGTATTGATACTGGCTTCATCAGGTGCAAAGCATGGGGCATTGAAACTCCCTTCTTCTCTAGGG
>RJWM01021528.1:0-35233 GCA_004363535.1 Dasyprocta punctata
ACAATTAAAACTAACAAGGAAGTTATTAATAATACCATTGATTACTGAGAAGCTTTATGTCACTCTCAGTTTGAAAATTAATCAAAGAAAATTGTCCACAGTAGCAATGAGCCACAATTCAGTGCTTATTCTCTGCTTACTTGTTAAAATTTAAAATAAAAAGTGAATGAAAATGATTACACAAGCACACATTGCCTGTGTAAACAGGTAATGTTCACATCTACTGTAAACAAAATAAGATTATTCAATGTGTACATTAAAACAATTTCTGAGGCTTCAAAGTAGTCATGGCAAGGAACACAAACCTAGAGGTTGAATTTGAGCCCAACAAGCAGGGATCCCAATATAAGAATTTTAATGAAACTGGCGAATAAATTCTTCGGCTTTTAGAGTTCTGTTTTTCTAGGTTGCTCATGTACATCACTCCTGTTGGGAGCACCAGCACTGCATCATCGCTAAGCATGAAGAGACCGCAACATTCCCCTGCAAGTTTTGACTGGAAGAACTTAACACATTTTAGGTCTAAAATAACCCTCAAAATGTTCATGCACTCAGAGGTGGGGCTTTTGGAAGGTGATTGAAGCATGCAGGGCGCTCCACAGATGCCTTCAGAGCTAACAGTGCTACTTGAAGGTAAGGCCCTGTATAGAGAGATCAGGCAGTGGGGGACTGACCTGGAAGGACAGATCACTCTCCTGGCTCCTGTGTGTTCTGGCTCTGCCTTCTGGCTACAATGGTACCTTCCTCCGGTCCCTTTCACCTCGCTGTTTTCACCTTGAAGCTGGTGGACTATGCAAGGACTGAGAACTCTGAGACAGTGAGACCAAATAAACTCTTATGTCACAGATCAGGTGACGTGACTAACATAAGAAGTATCAGGGTTGTGATCGGACAGGTTCTGTGATAGGATCCATATTTCAGAGTAACTCACTTCTTGGAGTCTGCGAGAGCAACCTCGCTGATTTGACACTGAGAAAGTGTTACAGAAACTAAAAGGTAAAAAAGCAAAAGAAACTTTTATTGTACATGATTGATGGGCCTCAAATACCTGCTAACTTTAAGTGTCAGATAGCTGTGTCTGAAAGAATTTAAAGAAGTCTAGCTATCAGCACTTTAAAGTGATCAAATTGCAAAGAGAATGCAAAATGTACAGGCTGGTCAGTTTGCTAAACCGAGATTTTAAAGTTAATGGAAACTTTGAAGTGAATCTCTGCTTTCCTCTCTCTTTTGCTTCCTTCTTTTATTTCCAATTTTATAAGTAGTGCTGATGTGAAAATCGAGCTGCATACATAGATACATCCCTAACTAATTTTCTGTTCTGTCTTGCCAAGTTTCACTTTGTATAATATCAGATAATTTGCTGATGAGTTCTGCCAGTCTCAAATGGCTTTGCAAGGAACAATTTTTCATCAGTGCAAATTTTTAGTTGGTAAGCATTAGAATCTGACAGTGAAAATTGCTTCAGGAACTGGTTTTGCATGTTAATGCAGAAAAGTGTTAGGGGGTTCAGCAGTTTCCTTTGGGGTCTTGTACTGGCGGTTTGTTGGCAGCACTTGCTCATTTAAACCCAGGGGCTCTTCTGGCAAGAAGATCTTTAAAGAAAGTACTGAAGTACGGAAGCTACTGACATGTTATATTCAGAAGAGAATGTACAAATCAGGAAGTCCTCTTCTGCTCTCACACTATGGCTTACTCTAGAAGAGCACTGATTAATTGCTGTACTCTATTTTTGTAACTGCGGTTGATGATCAGCACTCAATTTTGACAGAGGAAAACAGAAATAGTTTATTACAAAATCTTCACATCTAAATTACAGTATATAATCAGTTGGCTGTTTTTAAACATGTCGGTCTAAGAATTAATGAGAACCTTTTTCTTTTATATTTATCACTTTTAGAATGATTGTAGAAAAACTTATTCACTTAAATCCCTTTTAATAACACATTTATTACAATATTAATTGAATGTGGGCTACAAAACTTTCATGATACATGTTCAAAATGTTTTTGCTATAGAAAAAATAATTTTATGAATCAAGATTGCATAACGTTAAAGAGACTACCTGCTTTTCGATTTTAATTTCACATTCACAAATTCTATGGTACTATTTGGCAAATTCCCTCTCTATCCTTCATCTACAAAGTAAAGAAAATATTTCTTTCATAATAGCATTAAGTGAATTCACTTATATTGATTAGAGCAATGTTACATCTAACTCTAAGTTGAATACTATCTACTCCAAAAACATTTATCTAGTGACAGGACAAATTTCGAGTAGTTTTATGACTGCATATTAATATTTGATGGTCATGATATAATTATGTGGATACTTTCTGAGTTCTTTTTTATTCAACTAGTAGATCTTTAAAATATTTGTGCCACACTAATGTACACATATTTAAGGTTGAAAGAAAGAGCAAATTTCCTCACCATGATTTCAGTAATTTTGAAGAGGAAGACGCAACAGATTAAACTAAGATGAACAAAAACACTTAACATAGGCTAAATAAGGTCATAAAAGCATGAATCTTACTTCCCATATTTGAAACAATGGCACAGTACTTATATATTGACTGACTGGGAGTGTCAATGAATCCTTCTTAGAGGTAATGTGAGAACTATGAGAATTACAATAATAGTACTGAGGTATAGAAAAAAGGAATCCTAAGTGACTAACAATCACAAAATCCAATTAATAGCAGAGGATGGCGCGTTCTGCAGAAGGAGAGTAGTTTGACAGAGCAGGCCTGTCCTGAGGGAAGATGTGATAAGTATCAGCTCATGACATGTCTAGGACAATCTGGTTAAAAGTTTAAAATTCATTCTAATGACAGTAAGTAACCATCATGAGGTTCATGTAGAGGAATTGCTGAAGTTATTTGTTTTTTAAGAATAGAAGTACACAATATATATCAGATGGATAAAACTAGAGATAGAGTCAAAAAGTAGAAAATAGTTATAGCAATTCAGGTAGCAAGTAAAAAGAACCTAACAGGTTTACACACCAAGAAAATGCATAGAATAATAAAGGTCTATATTCCAGAATTTCCTTTAATTATCAGTGGTATGGGCAATAATTACAGGTTTCCTTAACTCTAATTATCAGTGGTATGGGCAATAATTACAGGTTTCCTTAACTCAGTATATTTTTAAATCAACAGTAAAAATTTTGTATTGAAAAAGTATTCATCTAAGGCAGAAGTCAATGCAAATCAGTCTGAAAGATTACGATGATTTTAAAATGGAGTTTGCCACCATACTAAACAGTTTCCTGTCAAAGCCCCTTTTCCAGGAAGCCTGTAATCTTCTCTAACCAATGTTTTGGTAGACTTACAGAGAGGGATTCATTTGCTCATTCTTGATTACCTTAAAGAGTTGCAAAACCACATTTTGGAGGCTGCAGTGCATGAAGATATATTTAACATAATGCTTGGTTGAGAAATGGTTTCTAAGATACTGTTTGGCCACAATAACCACTCAAATGTGAAATAATAACCAGCAATCCACATTCCATAGAGGTTCCAGAACTGCCAGACTTGGAATTGCGGAAGATGCTGAAACTCAGAGAAGTGCCAAACCAAAATTGAGATGGATGCTGCTATATCTCTGCCAGAATTCATTCTTGAGGTCTGAGAGCTCAGAGAGTCTTCTAGCTTTATAAGACTGGAGGAAGAGAAAAGAAGCATTGGATAAGAAAGAGAAAGGACTTTTGGTGCCCAGAATACAAAACTGCAGACTGAACATCCTGAGTTGATTGTCTCTCACTATTGATTAGTCAATTCTAATGTACTGCAAATTACTCAGTATTTTGTAATGCTACTTGGAAGAAATTTATAGCTATTATATGCACACAATCTCTTTCCTAACATAATATTCTTAGGTCATAAGCCATTGTCTTAATTCTTATAAAACTTTGTGCAAAATTTTATAGATACAACTAAAACTTTTTCAGGCTATCTTCATGCTGTTTCGCTGTTAAAAAATGGGAGGGTTTTTTTTTTTCTTTTTTAAAAGCTAGAATTGCTTTTTTATTGAAGAAAAAAGTATCACAGACCTGTATTTTAGCAATTACTCTTGAACTTTTTTGCTGTATTGGGAACAGAGAAAAGTTTAGGGCCTTTTTTTCCCCCTGGAACCAAAAGAGATAAATTCTTGAGTATGAGTAATAGATAAAGACAAATTAATAGACAGTAATAATAATCTCTAATTATGTAGTCCCTAAAAATATAATTTATTTACTGTATTTCACCACTAAATAAAAAGGAAGAGAAAAAAGCTAGCCCATTACATCCTAGTATCTTAAAATCTGTATTATTTGAATTTAGAAGATTTATAATTATAAGGTATTTATTTCACACTAGATGCTACAGATACATTGACTAGCAAACTCCTCTAAGTCACCATTTATATATTTTTGATCTGGAATAGAATCAGAGAGGGTTAACATATAATTCATGGCTACACGGATCAAATATAAAGACTAGAATTCAATACTAAGTCTAAAACATGTGATGGTTTATTTTTGGATAATGTAGTGGATAGTGACTCTCTGAAAAGACATTAATATATGATAATAATATGCAATAGTTTAAGAAGAGATGGGTACGATAGGGTTCCTTCAGGATGATATGGCCATAGACAAGAAGAGATGGAGTTGGCACTCAATTTTATTAGATACTGATCCTTTTTTTGGAACAAGATATATTTCTAAACAACTACTATGCCATGTTTTAATTGTCATTTTGGAATGTTTATTACAGCATTCCAAACATTTAAAAGAGTGAAATATGACATTGGAATAACTGCCAATTGAGCTATCTGTTAAAATGTAATTAGCTTATGGAAATGTGTGATTCTGGAAGAAGGCTTTTCTGAGTGGACTGATGAGATTTATTCAAAATCCTAGATCTAGAAAATAGTGTGACTAGTATAGTAAATGAAATTAGATTTAATCAAAGGAAAAAGTGCATAATGTGTGGAAATAAGATAGGAAACTGGTTGAAGTAGGTTGTGAAAGTATTTCAGATTCAGTGCCAGATCCGTTGGCCACTGTGCTACTGAAGATTCATGAGAATTACAGTTACTTTTCTGTGGAGTTGAAAAGATGTTTCTAAGGTGAACAAAGAACTTTTTTAAATCAAGAAGTAGCTAACATAAGCCTACTCTAAATGAATATTTGTAACAATTGAGTGACACTGACAGACAGACTGCAGAGCTTTCACAGATACAAAACCGACTAGGCAACTGTATGATACGTTGAAAAACAAAGTAGGCAACAATGACTAGAAAGATAGCAATCTATTTATTACTGAACCAGAATCTTCATACTGCAGTGTCCCAGAAAGTGCTGCATTGTACAATTAGAAGACAAAAAGAAACAGATTTGAAATGGAATATGATATGCACAGTGCAGGATCAGATTATATTTAAGGACTCAGCCCACATCATAGGTAGAGTTGCTTAAAAAAAAACTGTATGGCAATTTGCCTTTATTTTTAAGTGACTTTTAACACAATCATTCTCATTCCATGAGTGCATTATCCAAAGGATAAAAAACAGATTGAGACAGATACATTTGTGTAAGGAAGAATTTCATGTAAAAAGGAAATAACTTTTGGGGAGAAATTTTTGAATATATTTCATGGTGTTTCAAGATCGTTTATTTCAAAATGTAGAAGTATTCTATAAAGCTTAAGTTATAGAAATGACACATATGTTTAACAAGTTTTTATGAAATAATCTTATGGGTTAAATATTTGCCTGGGTGCTATGAATAAAATTGCACAACATCTGGTCTATTACAGATCATATTCTTTTTCTTCTACACTTAAAACATTGTTTATGTATGCATGATATGTGAAGTATCTATGGAAGAGTAATATACTTAATTTGTAACATTTGTTTACAAATTCCTCCCAAGGAGAATAAAATAAGTAAAATGTTGCGATCACTTTAGCAATGCTGATATCTATATATCACTTATACCATATATTAATTTTTGAAAATATTAACACTGTTTTAGAAACTTTAAATTATGATGTTATTAATTCTAATAGTACTTTATTTGAACACAGTATCAAGAGGTCTACACACTATGCATACGTTCTATTTAAGAGTATCACAAGGGATATAAAAAAACATTTGGATGAAAATTTATCCAATTTGAACTGTAACTCCACTACTATCTTTGTTCATGGTTTTGTATAACTTCCTTAGAAGTTAAAATTCTCAGCTTCCTTTTTCCAGTTTTATTTTTTATGAGTCCCTGTTTGCAGCACATAGTGATCACATTCTTCGTGGGAAGTTGGTGCTCATACATCACACATCTCAATTCTTTTCCATCCCCTTTCCCTTCTCCTTCTTCTCCCTTCTTCATCTCTTAATTCCCTTCTCATTTGAAAAAGTTCTATCACCCTACTTCCCATACAGTATCTGTTTATTTCAGGTAATATTGTGGTTACTTTTATGTAAAATGAAAGATAGAATGTCTACCTTGTTTTATAAAAGTAATTGAGATAATGTATGTAAAATCTTTAGTCTTCTGCTAGAATACATATTAATCATTCGTGTTAACCATTTTGAATGTTTAACCATTACTACAGCACTCTTTCTTCCTTTACCACTTCTCCTGCTCTCTCCTAATCTTTTCCTTGCTACCTCTTCATACTTCACAAACTAGGCACCTACACAAACCAAGCAGTAGACCAGACACTGACTCTGTGATGTGACCATTGCCTTGGAGATCCCAAGTCACTTCTTGAGTTGCGACAGTGTGGTTACTTTCCTTTCAAAGACTGTATCAGGGCTCTTTCTGAATGTCTGGAGATGAAAAAGACCCAATACAGAAGCATTCTCATTCTGCAAAATGGTAGCTTTTGAAATGACTTTAAATCGCTGTTTAAGCATTTCATGCATGGGTATATATAGGGGTGAGGTCAGAAGTTGTAGATTTTCATGCCCTGTAATTGGTCAAAGAGGATGCATATTAGGTATGAATTGTTTCTTTTGAAGCCATTTTCTGCCTTAAACACTTCAATTTGTTTTCAAATAAAATACTATGCAGAACACTCATCCACACAATATACTTTTAAAGATGTCTTTTGAACGATCACTTCAATTTACCACTGAGGAACACACAAGGGAGGGACTTTGAAATCATTTTTCTTGCATGTTAAGAGAATGGGGTAATGCAACAAGGAAATAGTCCTTCAATTTGATAGAAAGGCGCTACATGACTCTCTGTTAGACTCCAAAAATTAAACCAGGAGCTGTGTCAGCCTCCTCTGTCTTTTACATCCGTGTGGGAGAGTCTACAAGCGCTCACGTGGGCAGTAAGTGAGGTCAAGTACAGTCAGCACACCCTGCTGCTTGCACGTTCCCGGCACAGCAGATGTTCCTTTGTTCAAGGATAACAGACAGGAAAAAAAATCAACATGAGGTCTATAAAAATTCTACACCATAAGGACAGGAGAGTTTTATCCTGAAAAAGAATTTGAAAGGGGAAAAAAAATACTTGCAAAACTACTTTCTAAAGCAAACAGAAAAATAGTCTGTCCTGTTCAGAGGAGGACGTGAGAAAACAGGAGCATGGATTAAATAATAATGATATCTGACAATCATGTGATGTCTGTTATGTGCCAGTGGCCATATACCTACATCAACTGGCACAAGATCATATTATTAATCTACAGCACGGTAATTTTTAGAAACTGACAACACTCGAGTAATAGGACCTGGAAAAAAAAACTGTGAACAATGCTCCACAAATCCTTTTTGTGGTCTCAACTTTAACTCGTCTTCATGGTTATCAAGATAAACTACTCCAAACCAACAACTGAATTAGTTTCAACCATAAATACAGTATTTATATATCATTTTTGTAAAGTGCATGTTCAAAACCTTGCTCATATTTTTTCTATGGGTTCTTCTGACTTATGAATCTGTTATAAATAATAAATATCAGATTTCCTTGTTTAATATACGTTTTGTGTTTTTGCCCATCCCATAAGCACTCTCTTACTGGCTACATTCCATTATTCTAATTTGTAATTCTTAGCACACCTAATATGTCTTGCTTTTTGTTTGTACTTATATGTGTATGTGTGCATGGGGTGGGGGGTCTTTACATATTCCAAAGTCACACTGTTTGTTCTTTTAAAAAAGAGTCATTGCCTTTCCTTTCACATATAGAACTAATATAATATCTTGAAATTGCTCTCTTTCTGGTGTTATCCAACATCTAAGTCACTTATTGAATGGACTTCAACACTTGACTTCACTATTGCCTTAATAATAGTCAGTTGATAATAGATGCATTTATCTAATTCTGGAACCTCTATTTCCTGTTGGCTGGTTTTTCTGTCTGTGTGCTATGCACTGTTTTAACTACTTCACAGATATTAACTAGTTTAATCCTCCCATCAACATATTAAATATTAATTTACCTTAGCACTATCGTATTATACTTGAAAAAACTGTGGCATTGAGATGTTAAGTGGTCTATTAACAACCATATTGCTTAGTTAATGGGAAATTCAATGATATAAACTCTGATAAACAAAGTGAAGCTAGCATGTAAGTTAAAATTGAAAGAAAATAGAACCACGAAATTGTTATAAGGAAGGCGGACTCAGAATAAAGGTAATTTACACAGTATAAATTGTGAAGCACAGAATTAATAGAGAAGAAAATTCAATGTAGTTTCTTTCTTTTTTTTTTTTTTTTTCAGCACCAGGGATTGAACTCACAACCTCGCGCCTGCCAGGGCAGGCGCTTAAGGCACTGAGCCAAACTCCCAGCCCTAGTTTTTTGAGGCAGGGTTGCACTATGTAGCTCAGGCCGGCCTTGCGCTCGCGTTGTAGCCCAAGCCGGCCTCAGACTCACAACGCTCCACCTACCTCTGCCTCCCGAGTGCTGTGTAGTTTCAATTGTTCATGAATCAGTTATTTTTTCCATTTCAAATTACATTTTGTGCTCGTCTTTTGAGAAAACGTTTATTCTCATATGTGATTTCCATAGAGAAAAAAGGATGGTATATACTATTATCCTCCACTAAATGGTCAAATTATATATCAAAAAATGACTACAATAGCTGGGCATGGTGGTGAGCACCTGTAACACCAGCACTTGGGAGGCTGAGGCAGGAGGATCCTTGCAAGTTCAAGACCAGCTTGGGCTACAAAGTGAGCTCAAGGCCAGCCTGAACTACACAGAGAGATCTTGTCCCAAAGAGATGGAAAAAAAAAGTGACTACTGTATTAATATTAACAAAATCTCTTTCAATGGATTTAAAATGGAGACAGAAGGCAAGATTTCAATTGTTAGGAATTTCAATTTTTAGGAAATAAGCAGAAACATTTAGAAAATATCTGGCTATGAAGAGTATGGGGCAGACTGTAGTGTTTAGATGGAGAGATTTTTTATTTGTTTGTTTTGTTCCTAAATATTTGGTGAGGAAATATATGAAAGCAGAACAAGTTGAAAATATAACAAAATGAAACTATAGGGAACATTCATGTCTGTAAATTTCATTTGGTTACTTTATGAAATCTGGGCAGTATAGAAACAAACTAAGGCATGGGTCACTTAAATTTTCTACATTTAAAAGAAACAAACTTTAATGAGAAAAAGAAAACAAAAATTACTTTCTGAATTATTTAGAAATATCACAGGAGATGAAAACTGCTTAGTAGTTTCCACTGTGTAGATAATACATCATGATCAATAAATAAATGCTAACCTTACCTTAAGAGCAAATACGAGAATGCATTATTAAAAAGGAATAAAATTGCTTGGCTTCATTATTCCTGAAAATTTAATGGTATGTATATGACTTAGAAGCTATACTTAAATTTTAATACAGCCCATTTTAATTGAGCCAAAGACAAATCAAAAAGAGATTTTATATGTAGTTGCTCTTCAGAGACTTTATTAGTTTTAATCAGGGAAGTTTCTCTTGTTTTGTTTAGTGAAATTTCTAGTCATACTTTGGGTTCACCAGGAATTTAGACTTTTTGAAAGTCCCCAAAGGACAGACAAAACATTTTAGGGAGCTATTTAAATCAAGGTTACCTTAGGTTAAAAAAACAAAACAAAACAATAAAACATGTTCCATTAATCTTTAGTATTTATGTTGAAATAATCAGCTTAAATTTTAAAGTATTTTGACCCACAAAAATAAGTATAATGGCTATTCAAGTCCTCATTATTGAGATGAAACAAGCTATATATAAATTTAGCTCTCTGTCTTTTTTTCTATATTTTCTTCTTAATAAATAAAAATTATATGTATTATCAAAGACCTATCATCATCTTCTTTCCATCCCTTCTTCAAAATAACTACTCTTCTGAAGTTTAAACTTAGGCTGCTTTAATTCTATGTATTTTAAAATATTTGTCCTAATGAGGAATTGTGGCCGATGCTTATAATCCCATCTACTTGGCACACTGAGGCAGGACACTAAATTTGAGGTCATCCTGGGGAATGTTTCAATGTACTGTCTCAAACTAAAAAGTTTTATTAAAAAAGACTGAAGAATGTACCTGGTTCCAACGATTCCCAGGACTAGAAAAAAAATTGATGCATATTTGTGCATTCACACAAGAATATATTATATTGTATTATATTTTAATTTCATTGTTTCATACCATAAACAAAATTTTGAAAACTAAAATTTCTTCCTGAATTACATACTTTTAGTTACATTCACATCTATATTTATGTATTGATATCTATGAAAACAACTCCATTATTTGACAAAAATATAATTTATTTCCCAAATGATTTTTTCTATTTTTTATTAAAACAATAACCCCAACTGTGTAATTTTTTTTCATATACAAGAGTAACTCTAAAATAAAAACATAAACAAGACACCGATTTGCAAATTATAAAAATTCACACTTCTACCAGAAAGACACAAACTCTACCATTAGCTCCACATCCTAGGAAACAGCGCCCTTCCATGCTAATTTTTGTCAGTATGGTACATCAGAAATATTAAAGCACAAAAAGTTTGATTTATATGTCTAGTTATCATTTCAACTACACGTTTTTTCACAGCTTTATGGATCACTTTTTATTTTTCAGTAAATTACATGATAATAGGCAGATTTTCAATTCAAATTATTTGCTTTGTCATTATTTATATCTCAATAAAAACATTATTTTATTTTCTGAAATACAAATATTTCTCCCAATGTTTTGCACATTTTAAAAATTTAACATATCTTTTCAACTAAGGATGATTTTACTTTGTAATGGTGCATAATTTGTATTATTCTGTATTTTGTATCCTATTTAGAAATTATTCTGTGCACACTGTCATAGTAATTCCTTTAGTAAAAGGAATTCCACTTAGTAAATCAAAAATGCTGATTTTTTATTTGTTTTATATTTTATATTAAGTGTCCTAGTGTGCATGGTTTGAACTAGGCATCTTTTTCACCTCCTCTTTCATGCAGTCATCCTAGTACACTATAGCTTCTCTATTATGTTGTAACTATGTTCTCTTTGTTTTAGTCTCATTAAAATATCATACAAAAATATTTGAGCTCTTATATATGCAATAGAATATATGGCTAAATGCCATGAAGAATAAATGTGAAAAGTACATGCTTGAAGTTCTGTTTTTTTCCTAAGTTTCTGACCCTTATGATAACTTTAACGGTAAAATAGATGGAGTGATATTAGGAAAGTACATCTTAAATATATACTAAATTTTAAAAACTATTATCTATATTTTCCTATATCATTAAAATGTCCCTACAAACAGAGTTTAAAACCATCTTAGAGTTTTCTTCCTAAACAATGTTTTTCAAACTCAATTTTTAGGATGCCAATTTCTAAGAAATCAAGTGTATTGCAGCAATTGAATTTTGAGCACTGTTATAATTTTCAATATATTTAAAAATTCTTCAGTCTTTCTTTCACAATGATCTTTAATCTTTATGTATGATCCTGATTCCGATATGCTTTCTATAGGAATAGTAGATAACTGTTTCTGACATCTTATCTTCATTTTAAGCTCAATTTAACAATTTATGTACTCTATTTCCTCTGGTTGACAAATCGTTTCTCTTTGCGTTAAAATACTTGCTTCACAATTTCCTCATATGTCAGTTTCAAAGTAACCTCCTTCTCCCTATCTTGCATATTAAGAGTGAACAGCTTTTGTTAATTTCGGCTACAACATCCTGCATGCATTATTTTCTTCCCAAACCTTTCATGGGTACTGCAATGGACTTCAAGGTGTACTTTCCCTTGGCAATCTTATTTTCATCTAATGTCTGCCAAAGTAATATTCTTATAACTTTCACTTTTATCACTTAAATATAATGTATAACAATTTAAACATTACCAAAATTATAAAGGATGAGCATACATTTTCTAATGTTATTTCACAAAATTTAAATTCTGTCCATTAATTAGCTGTTCTGCCAGTTCTATTATCCCATTACAGAAATTTTGTTCTTCAGCTAAATATGTTGATTTTCAATTTCATTTTTTCCTTGGTGACCATGAACCTGTTCTTGGTGTTCCATTTGCTAAAATGGTGAAAATATTTAAGTCCTCTTCAAACACTCTTTCATAATGTTTTCTCTGCTCTTCTGGCTGCATGGTCACTGTTTTTGTATTTATGGGATCTATATCCATATAAAACCTACTTGCTTTTCCAATATTACTCGTTTTCTATTTTTTAAACAGTTGCATAATTTGCAGACATTGAAATATTTTCAATGAAATGCGTTCATAAAACAAACAACAACAAAGAAACAACAAAGAATAAGGCAGGTAGACAGAGTATTCCTCAAAAATGCAGAAGTTTTTTTGATATTTACCAATTTGTATATTTTATTATGCTAATAAATCATAAAGAAAAAATCATACAATCATTTGGTAAAATCTACCATGGCTTCATTGTAAGACTTTTTAAAAATTAGAAAAAGCACATAATTTCAACAAACTAGTAAAGGGAATTTGTAGAACAAATTTACTCAGCAGGATACACGTAATGAAAATCCAAATACTTTATTCTAGAATTTGGAGCAAAGCAAAGATTTCTTATTTCATCATTCTACAGAGCAGTTTGCTAGCATTTTCATGTCAGTACAATAAAGGAAATATATTAGGTAATACACAGGAGGGGAAAGAATAAGTAAATGCATTTATTCATAGAAAATATTTTAATTAGAAATATTTTGAGTAATTTATAAAAAAAGACAATTGACTAGGATCCATACATAGATTTTGCAAAATCATAAAATAAAGATGCACCTAAATGCACTTTGTATTTCTAGTTCTACCAGTGAAAAAATAAAAAAAATTTATAAATTATTTTTTCTAGTGGCATCAAAATTGTTAAGTATTTAAAGATAAATGTAAGCAAATACATAATGCAAGAATCGTATATTGACTTATTTCATTTATGAATTTTTAAAAACAGGCACAGTTAATTTTTGTGTATGTTTTCTTATTACTGAATTTCCAATATTCATATTCTTTGTGTATATATATTTTTAACTTTTAAAAAAATCTTGTGAAAGCTGAGTGTGGTGGCACACTCCTGTAATGCCAGGACTTTGCAGGATGAGGCAGGTAGATCACTGAGGGTTTGAGGCCAGCCTGGGCTACAAAGTGAGTCCAGTGATTTTATCATTACCAGCCAACCTGAACTACATAGTGAAACCCTATCTCAAAAAAGACCAAAAATAAATAAATAAATAGATAAAGAAATAGATAAATAAATAAAAAAGAAAGAAATCTTGTCAAAAATGATTTGGATACTTGCTGGTAGTTCTTGAAAAAATCCTTGAAGCCCACTACATGTACATTTTCATCTATGGCTACAGCTACAACTACAGCTATATCATTTATATTTGTTACATATAAACATAATCTATTTTCATTTACCAAATAAATGACTAAATTAAATTATCCTAAATGTATTTGTTCTTTTAGAATTATTAGTGCCATGAAATATCCTTTAAATGGCTATACTTTTCCCCGAGAAAATAAACAGTATGTTATTATTTATTTTCAGTGTGGACTCAACCATTTAAAGCTACAATTTCCAATTCACATTCTTGAATTAGTTTTTACATGTATTATTTTTATTATATTCAAATTATGTTTAGAAGAGTATTCAACCAACCATCATAAACTCATAATGTAATTGTATTTTCTGCTATGTAATTAATTAATATGCAAGTTAGGTTTTTTAAATTCTTCAATTTAGACACATAGCTCAGGATATGAGGCAAAATTCAAACGTTTTACCTAACAGCATGGCTTTCTATCTCTCTTCTTTTGATTAAGCTTCACTCAAAAAGGTTAAAGTGTTTACAAATCAGTCTTTAGAGAAAACTGATCCTGAGGGTGAGTTTTTGCAGATTTCTCTGATAACTACGTATTCACATACTTGTTGTTTCTAACACTGTTGTCACTGATGACAGTGCTCAGATCATTTTATCATGACCAGCGGCAGTGAACTGACCCCACCTTCTGCCACCCAACTGTGATTTGTGGACTTTTCAGCTCATTTGCAGATTGAGATACACAATCACTGCACCTCTTTTTTATAAATACTTATACTTCTATGTTCCTCTTTTTTCTGTATGTAGGTTAAGAGCATGATTGAGTATGAACTGCAAATAGTTTTTCTCTTTGTTTCCAGTCTCTCTCTAGTCATTCCTTCTACAGGGGAAAAAAAACAAAAACATATTCTGAATGGTTCCCGAATGTATACCTTTTCTTTGTTGATACCTAAAAGCTTAATATTGCTAAGAAAAACACAAATCTTTTGCAATAGCTTTCCCTAAAAATTAATGCTTCAAAACTTAAAGTGGGATACTGAGTAGTGGGATGAGGCAAAGTAAGGCCCCTTGTGGAATCCTGGAGCCTGAATGGAGGAGAATATATGTGCTAGGGACTGCTGTGATCCAGAGTCTCAGCCTTAGTGTGGTAAGAATGGAACTTCTATCAGAACGTTTACTATAGGTTATAGAAGTCAAGGCAGAGGTCATTCCTGAGAAGCAGAGCGGTAACTCAGAACTTGGGATCAGAGGCAGTATGGGAGGAAAACGTCCTGTATACAGAATGTGCTGAGACTGTGTAAGCACTGCAACCAAACAATCCCAGTTTTCTCCATTCTTGTATTTATTACTCCTGTCTCTCAAAGTGACAAATTTGACTTCTAGTTTCTTCAAAATATTTACACACTTAAACAGTTTCCTGGTATGAAGTGAATCTCTTGTTAACAGAAGGAAAGAGGGGAGTATAGTAATTTGAGAAATGCAAGAAAGCTACAATGATTGCTGAGGTGTTATGTTGGAGCACATGGTCCAACTCAGGGTTTTACAGTTAGTAAGTAAAGTAGCTTATATACCAGTCATCTTAAAATATAATTTATAATAAAATTAAATAGAGAAATCGTTACTACAAGTGAAGTGAAATAATGTGTACTTATTCTTATGCATTGTAGGAATAGAGGGTGAGTATGTAGGTATGTTTGTGCTTTTGTATGTATGTATGTATGTATGTATGTATGTATGTATTTATTTATTTTGAAACAGGGTCTCACTATATAGTTCAAGCTGGCTTTAAATTCACTTATGTAGCACAGATAGGCCTTGAACTCATAACTCATAAAGATCCTTCTATCTCAGCTTCCTGAGTCCTGGGATTACAGGTGTGCACTATCATTCCTGGCAAGTTTTTTTGTTTTGATTTGTATTGTTTTTGAGACAGGGTCTCATTGTATAGTTTGGGCTGGACTCCATTTTACTACGTAACCCAGGCTAGCATTGAACTCACAGAGATCCACCTTCCTCAGCCTCCAGAGTGCTGAGATTACAGATATAAGTAACCACACTTGGAGGGGATGTGGTTTTTATACTGAGCCAGCATAGGATGCCAAGAGACCCAGTAGAGTGACAAAAGCATTTTCTGAAATTGTAGTAGAGGTAGCATAGGGCACTGAAAGTAAGCATGTGCTTGATTTAACATTAAGAAAGTTTACCAAGTATGAAGTGAATTTTTAGCAACAGTATTGACATAATTTGTATGTTATGTAATTCAACAGAGTGAAATTCAAAGAGTTTTTCATATGATTGGAGAATTACAAAATTCTATTAGCTTTGTCATCACTGGGACAAAGTATCTGACATTGGTAGTTTAAATGAGAATAGGTTTGTTTGGCTCATGGTCTCAGTGGTTTTAGTTTATGATTAGCTGGTTCTAAGGCAGGGATGTCACGGTGGAAGTGTATAATGGAACAAAAATGCTTAATTTATAGTGGTTGAGAAGCAGAGCAAGAAACAATGCCAGAGAAGAAGGGAAGAAATAAAAAACTAGACCCCCAAGGCCATGCTTACATGAGTCACCCAGAAACATCCAGAAACACCCGGAAATATGCTCCATCAGTTCTCAAAGACAAACACATGGACACAAGGTACACCATCACAACCCATCCTTTGTCAACTTGACATCCAAACACATTGCCTTAAACTATATATAAACCCCAAATAAATACAAGGTCGTGATTCAACCTAGCGTACAACTATGTTGTACAATCAAAATTGCAATAATCTCCTTGCAAAGTCTCCACAGTTCCAACATTTTAAAAATATAATATATATATGCAAAATAGATAAGTAAACTGCTAATGTCTACTAATTCATCAAAAAGAACAATTTGTGCTTTCATTGTTTGATCAATTTTTCATGCCTATATCTTGTAATCTGAGCAACCACTTTGAAGATAATATGCAATATATTAACCTGTTATTTTGTTTTGAAATTCTGTATCATTGCTTTTATTTTTTCTTTTTAAAATTAAAAAAAAAGAGGGGCAAAATAAAAAAAACCAAGACTTCAAGGCCATTTCCCCATCCTCTATTCCTGTGTGGATACTAAAGCCAATCAATTTGACTCAGTCAAGTTGTATCATCACAGCAATTCATGCAATTATACATTCAGAGAATATTTTCCTTACCTTCAATATCTTCTTTTTCAAAAGAAACTTCATACCTATAAGCAGTCAATCCTATTTTGGGTTTCTCTATGATTGACTATCAGTCCTAAAATAGGATTTTATTTTTTTTTAATCTCTGATTCATTGTGGACACATCAGAGGATGCCTAAGTCTTCTTGAGGAGATCCTACTGACTGCAGTTTGAACAATTTGAGCACTGCAATAAATAATAAGGAATCGTAAGTCATATATAGGAGTAGTTACTTACAAAGCAGGCAACCTCACTGTTCTCAAAAGAGGTAAAAACTATTTGTATATAATATGATTGGTAACTGATATTATAACTACATAAAATAACATAAACAAATATGTTGGTGCCATAATTTTATTTAACAAGTTAATAAAGCATTCTTAAAATAGCCGGGCATGGTGGCGCATGCCTTTAATCCCAGCACTCTGGAGGCTGAGGTAGGAGGAGTGTTGTGAGTTCAAGGCTGGCTTGAGCTACAACGTGAGCACAAGGCCAGCCTAAGCTACACAGTGTGACCCTGCCTCAAAAACTAGGGCTGGGAGTTTGGCTCAGTGGCTTAAGCGCCTCTCTGGCAAGTGTGAGGCTGTGAGTTCAATCCCCGGTGCTGCCAAAAAAAAAAAAAAAAGCATTGTCAAATTGATATCTTAACTGATAATTAGAGATTTTAGATGCCTTTTTCTGCAAAGTAGCTTATTGTTCTATTAAAATTTGTATTTTATTATCTGCAATTCCAATTGATGTAAGCAAAAAGAGCATTGGAATTCTAGGTAAATTTAGTATTACCAGTACATTAGGATGATTTTGGAAGGATCTGCTGATGAAACTTTCATTGAAGCTGTTGGCAATTTAAAGGCATGGAGAATATTAGGAAATTATTTTAATAAATTATTTTAGAAACACATCTTTAATACAGCTAAAGTTGATAATCCTCATGGAAGAATTTTCTAAAAATATTTAATTCTTCCTAATTGTCTGCTTAAGATTATCTGAATTTAATTTTGAACATAAATTTATACAATCACATTTTAATGCTTTTTCTGATATTTTCTGTAATTTGCTGTAGTCCTATGAGAAATCAAACCTGACTTCATCATTTATTTGTACGTCAGTAGGACTATGTATTTGCTCACTCCATCTTCAGTTCCAAGGGAAAATAACTTAAAAATATTTGTTCTTCTTAGTAAAAATCATCCAAATTTCATTAGTTTTTTTAATGCAGTAATTTTCAAATCTAATTTCAGTTTGAAATTTGCCATTACCGTTTTTGATGTAATACTGATCAAAATGAAAAATTCTAAATACTTTAATGAAATCTAATAACTCCTTGATACGTTTATTACAATATTCCTGCTTACAATTTTATTTCCTGATACTTTACTGATTAATTTTAGTGTCTACGTTGCTAATTGTTTGAGTATTTTTTCTCCTAAATATTGACTCTCATTTTGAGATGAGTGGTCACATGGGAAAGACCTGCGCGTCCTTTAGCAGTTGACAGCGGCAGGAATACGGGGAATTTGTTCTTTCAACCAAAAGGAGGAAAGGAATGCAATCAACGGCCAGGGAGCTTGGAAGTCGGCCCAGGCCCTCAGATGCGACTGGAGCCCTGGCTGCCACTGTGGCTTCAGACAGGTGAGGCACAGCACGTTAGTCAACTAACCCACACTCAACTTTCGCACTCATGAAAACTAGGAAGTAATCCATTTTAAGGTACGACTGAGGTTGCTTGTCATGCAGCAATATAAAATCAGCACCTTTTCCAATTTCTATCATAACGAACGATGACAGCAGCGACTGCTCTACAAGACGAGAGTATGCATCTCATGAACTTTTAGATAGGTGATGGATTCCTTCTAGGAGACATACTTTTGTTACAGTTAGTACCCTTCTGTTTTTAACACTCCCACCAATGAGATGCAGTCATGTACATATTTCATTTACTGTATCTTCACCATTCAAAAAGCATTTTTATTTTCTCTAAAGTCAATGACAGCAATCTTATTGGAGTTAAAAGATTTCACTTTTAGTGCTTGATACTCCTCATTTCTATACTTTTCTTCCCAATTAAGAAATTTAAAAATTTAAACTAAGAAATTTAAAATTTAAACTAAGAAATTTAAGATTTTAATAGAAGATAGAGAATATTGAACAACACAAGTAATTCAGTGTACTTGTGATGAAAACTAAGAAACCTAGTGAAAACAAGACATCTTATAACTTCTCTAGAATTATTTTCTCACTGCACTTGTCTAACCCTTTGTCCCCAACTTATGATGGCTGATTATATGACTTCTTTGTGTGTGAGTGGTGTGGTATGCGTGAGTGTGTGTGTGTGTATATGTGTGTGTGTGTGTGTGTGATTTTTTTAAAGATATTATTGTAATGATCCTTTTAAAGAGATATTGTATTGATGGATCATAGCTAGGAGCTGTAAATTTTTTTCTTTAGCTTATATAATTTAATTATGTCCAGTCAAGAATACTTTGTTACTATCAAGAATGGATTATTGGGAGAAAAAGGAAAGGGAAATTTTTTCTTTTCATTATCAACTTTAAAACAACGCCTGCTTATAGTTCACAAATTATCCTAACATACATTCTGAAAATTTTGATTCACTTTTTGACCTCACTTACGAGAGCTTTATTGTCAAACCTAACAATCTCTTTCCACAGCAACTACAAAGGTGAAATTTTAGACAATTAAGTTATAACTGCTTCCTGTGTTAGTTTCATTGTTCTTTAGGAGGTTAGTATGCAAATCAGTTGTCTCTTAAGTATGTCTTTTTTTTAGTTTCAGCCATAAAAGGATTTTCTTTTTGGTTCAGTTTCCAGATTTTACCTTTTTTTGAGTTGTTCTCATTTATGTCTTGGTCAACATTGAAACAGTAGTCTCTCCACATAAGCCATCTCTCTGTCTCTGGCTCTGTCTCTGTCTCTCTCTATCTCTCTCTCTCTCTCATTAATTTGGTTGTTCTTTCACACCCGATTTTTGAATAATACATGTCTTTTCTTTCTAAAACTAGTATCTAGAGAAAACAAATGTCCTTTCTTATTGCTTTATGCTTAAGAAATACACTAGTTTCTTCTGTAAGAAATTGAATATTAATTTGTATATATATGCATTACTATATATGCATACTATATATGCATTTATAAAATTATCACTACCAATTTTGTATTTTAAACACGTGATCTATGCTTACAAATCTCTTTACAATTTATACAGCACATTTGATTTTGCTATAAAATTTAATATTTTACCACATTTATGAAAGTTCAAATACATTTGTTCAGTATATTCTGATTTTGATAGATTGCTGCTAATCCAGTCCTTACTTTAATGTGATGTTGCATGAATACATTTTATTAATTTTCTATAATGCAAACACTTTGTTTTTTGTATCTTGCTATTTTTAGATATAATTTAGCATCACATTCTAACATCACATCATTCTATATTTCTGTCTTAAGAGATGTTGGGAGACTGCATAAAACTTCATATGGGATAAAACAATAAAATTTTTCAGTGCATGTGCGTACAAGAAACTAATGCCAAATAAATGCAAAATACGCTCAAGTTTTAAAAATTAATGGAAACATAAAAGGTCATTAGTATAGCTAATAAGTAAAGCAGCAATCTCAATGTCCTGGCTTTGTTAATATACTGCAGTTAAACATCACCTTTCAGAGAACTGAGCTGGATGAAGAGAATACATGACTTTGTAGCATTTTTGCAAATTCCTGTTAGTCTACAATTGTTTCAATATGAAATTTAAATGTACAGTTTCTTCATTTAGGACTTAGCAAATAGTATTACTATGAGTTCATTTTCTACCTTGCTTCTTAGTTGAGAAATTAAAAAGACCTCCAACTTCACCTAGAAATACTTGATTTTTCCTTCTGCATAATTTAACTTTGAATTTTAAAGATGTGTGTATGGGTGCAATTTCTGAAGTCAGAGAAACTTATCTACATTTTACACAGAAATATTTGAAGTAAAAATCGGCATTATAATAACATGTTAATGTTTACAAAGAGAACTCCTTGTCATTACTACCAAATAGGACTTTAATTAACTATAATGTCAGTAAATCAACCCTTAAATTAATCAACTGACAGGGACATACTGGAAATTTACTTTCTTTTGTGTCATTTTAAAGTGGAAATAGTGTTTTAATTACCTGACTAGCTGTACCTTATCAATGTTTAAAATGAATATTAATAATTTATTAGTACTTAGTACATAAAGAGACCTTCTGGCTTATTAGGTTATTGATTATGTAGTTGATGGTTGAGCATTAATGAGCCATCTTTTTTCTTACTGTCCAAGTCTCTCCCTGTGAGAGAAGTCCTATCTCAAGGAGACACATTTATTCTCTCAGGTCATCAGCATGACATTTATTGCATCATTAGTTTAATAGAAAAAGTCTGTTCTAGTGTACCAAATGGTATCCCAGGGGCTTCAGGTTGTTTAATCTAAGTGCAGTAAAGCCATTCTGCATTGAGAAAATTATACTAAACATAAATATCAGTTAGCAGAATTGTCTTATAATATACATTGCAAATAGGATTGTGAGGGGCCCCAATGAAAATGAAGCACTATCTATAGATGATTAGAAAATATTAGTAGGCTAATTTGGAGCAGGGCTGTAATATGCAAAGATGAATGGAAAAAAAGCTTATCAGAGATTATCTAATACAATAAGACATTATTCTCTCAATATGTCATCTCATGAGAAATAGGACACAGATGTTCAGTTGTGTGCTCTTGGAGAGATATTCATGAGAACATATCCTCACAGTCACTTTAAAGATTTCATTTTACATTGTGAGTTTACTATTTTTGTCATTTTTGCACATTTTTTCTATATCATGCCATTATTATTTAATTTTATAACCCTTAATTCATTGATATTTAAATCACAGCAATTGATCTCTTCATACAACAATATTCATTAAGTATCTATCATTTTTAAGTATATTATTTTAAAATGGGAACACAAAGTTGAATAGAGAAACGCAATTGCTTCCCTCACTTAAACTGCTCCAACTGGAATCTCATTTATAGAGTACAGTGTTTATCATACAACAGTTTCAGTGTTAAACTTTTGTATTACTTTTTGTTGTGTTTGTTAATAGCCAACTATCAAATCATATGAGGAAGAAGTTGCTATCAAAAGTAGGCATTCTAATGCTTGCAATAATAAGGAAATGGTGCCCTTTGGGAAATGGGGCTTTTTACAATGAGATGTCCCAAAAAGAATGTATTAGGAAGAGCTTATTTTATGCCTTGGTCTTGTGTTGAATGATTTTGGGGCAATATTAAATAACGGGGTAACTGTAGATTGATAATCACCAGGAATGAAGATAATTCTATAATAGGGTATCTAAAAGCAGTTGAATGCAGGGCACACTTACCTATGCCTGTAACCCCTGAGCTTTGGGCGACTGAAGCAGGAGGAACACAAGTTAAAGCCCAACCTGGGCAATTTAATGACTTAGGAAGATCCTGTCCCAATATATAAGTAAATAAATAAAGAAGAGCTAGGGCTGCAAATCAGTACAGTGGTTCTGTCTTCAATCCTCAGTGCTACAAAATGAGTAGATTGATGATAGATAATAGACATACAGATAGATAGATAGACAGATAAAAATAAAAGAACTTGAGGAATGTGCAATAACAAGACATTGTAGATTTAATCATTTAATAAGCAGAAGTAATACAACGTGGGCAGAAAAAATGTACTTGGTAGTTGTATAGTTTTGTATGTGACACTGTTTCAGTCTGTGTTCAGGACACTGAGTTCTCCCATCCCTCACAAAGTGACTTCACCTGAGGTTGCTGGCTGTGGTGATGGTTAGGATCACCAGAGACACACCAAGACAGAGCTCTTCCTGCCACACCAGATCTGAGGCATCAGTGGTTGCTTGGCTCATTCTTAGCTTTCCATTAATTTCCCACCAGTTTTTAATTAATGAAATTGAGGCTGCCAGGCATGGTGGCACATGCATTTAATCCCAGTGCTTGGGAGGCTGAGGTAGGAGGAGGGTTGTGAGTTCGAGGCTGGCTTGGGCTACAACGTGAGTGCAAGGCTGGCCTGAGCTACATAGCCTGAGCTACATAGTGTGACTCTGCCTCCAAAAAACGAGGGCCAAGAGTTTGGCTCAATGGCTTAAGCAACTGTCTGGCAGGTATGAGGCTGTGAGTTTGATCCCTGGTGCCAAAAAAAAAAAAAAAATTGATGCAAAATGAAGAAACGTAAGTTCAGTCCTATAAAAAATATTTTGAAGTTCATGTACATTGGAAAATATAAAAAGTCAAATAATTTCCTATAACTTGAAATTTGATTAATTTACAAATCTATGATAATAGACTTTAAAATGTCTCCAGAATATCACAATACATAAAATAGTAACAGACATTTTATAGAAAAATAGACAGATACACATTATATTTGGAGACTTTTGATATTTTTCTCCCATTAATTGATAAAAAAAGATGCAAGCAAAAAACACTACCTACTATAAAGATGAGCTGTCTTTTAATATCAATCAAGTTGGTCAAACTGACATTTATGTAACACTCAAGCAGTAGTAACATGATGCAGATTTTTCTCAAGAATCCGCTGACATTCACTAACAAAGATCATATTCTGGGTCATAAAACAATCTTTCACAAGGTTAATATAACAGAAATCATGCAAAGTATATTCTCGTGCCAAAATAGACTTAAACATCAGCAATATAAAAATACCAGGAAAATTCTCAAATATTTAGATATTGAAAAGCAATGATAAATCTCAACATAAATTTTCAAATATTGAAGCAGAACATTTTTAGTTTTCAAAATAAATCTATGAATTAACATCAATATGCTAACATAAATGAAGAAAAATTTTGAGTAGAGAAAGTGAAACATGTTGTCATCTGAGGAAGTTTCCACAGTTGCTTCTTCATATAGACTCATCAATTTGAACAGCTGTTAAGGACCCAAATTACTTTCAGAAGTACTGCAGAAGCGAGGGGAGAGCCATGAACCCCTTTTAGTATAACACCAAAAGAAGATACATCAAATAAGCATGAAGGGAAGTTGCCAGAATCACCCTCTTCACCTTTATGTAGAATGGAGAGAAACGCCTCCCACTTGGGAGAGGGAGGAGGGGTTAAGTATAAAGCTTTAGATTTAACATGTAGTACTAGATCCAGCACAGTGAAACCCCATACTGGATAAAGTGTCTTAGCTCCTGCATCCCCCTGTGGATTGAGTTTTGGAGACACATTAGTCAGTTAGCCTCAGGATTGCCTCCACTACCTGTCTCCTGACTGGGCAGCTGAGAAGGGAAGCAGATGCCTCCTGCTAGGGAGCAGGGCATGAAAGCTAACACATAACTTTGTCATGACCCTCACTGCCACACTTACCTGGAGGCGCCCCAGCATCGCACAGTAACTGAAGGCCCCTCTATCCATCCACGTCAGAGCTCACAGGCAGAGCTACAAGGTCTTTCCTTACTTCAGGGAAAGCCTGTAATGTGGAGGGACAGACTAGAGTTCCTGTCTGCATCGTTACCAACCTAAAGAGGGAGCCTGAGGAACAAATAACCCCATGGAGACTGTGCCATTCCTTCCAGCTGTGAGAATCAGGTATGATCCAAATTTGCAAAGTAAAAGCAAGTCCATATAGTAATAAAGAGTAAAATACCTAACAATAACATAAATAAATACAGTCGAGAAGAAGAAAACTAGAAATAAATCAGTGAAACCAGCAATTGGTTCTCTAAGATAACCAATATGGATAAACTTCCAACCAGACTGCTTGTTGCAGAAAAATCTTCACTTGACATTTAAAATCCCGTTTAATGTTCACTCATTTTTGGCAAGGTCCAGGTGGCACCACATTCTGGGGTGTGCTTCACCTAGCTGCCTGGGTCCCGAAGGTCTCGGCCCCCTTCAGTAAGGCGGAGTCTCCAGTAGAACACTTCAGGAGTGCACCCTCACTAGCTGCACAGAGAATCTAGCTCTACCCAGGCCCGCATCTCAGTGAACCCACCAGGGGAACACCCAGCCAGCCTTGCAGGACACAGAGGTACTGAACCCAGCCCAGCCCAGAGCCCCAGAGCTGCTCATCAGGGAATGGCCAGCATAGCTACAGGCCCTTAGAGAGCTTGAGCTCTGCCCATCAGAGCCCAAGGCAAGAGCTCCATTGTTCAGGGGTGCAGCTGGCACAGCAGGTCCTAGAGGTTGCAAACCCATGCAACCAGGAGCAAGGCCCTGGCACTATATGCCTGAGACTTGATTGGGCTTGCCTGGTGCTCCAAAGTCTCAGAACTCCTCGCAGCCAGATACAAGGTCTGGGTGGGGCCACACTCCAGGATGCACTCCACCCAGCGAGGCTGAAGCTCCAGTGACACACCCTAGGACTGAATCTACCCTAGCCATTTGGGTCACGGGGGTTCTGAGCACTACACAGCCATGTACTAGGCCCTGGCATCAAGCTCCATGGATGTGGCCTTACTAGCTAGAGGGAGGTTACAAAATTTATCCAGTCCAGCATCCTAGAGCAACACAACAAAGTTCATCTAGGGAACACGTGGCCAACCTCACAGACCACAGAACACAAGGGTCCAGCTTCATAATCTGGGGGTGTACCCTGGATAGCTGGGGGATATTGGTTGATTGAAGCTCTACCCAGCATAGTGTTCCAGTACAATTCATTGGGAAGCTGCCTGCCCAGCCACATAGGTCCAAGAAGAAAATGAAAGACCAAGAGGCAGTCTCAATCCACCAGCCCACTGAGAACAAACCCAAAAGACATGAAAGTGGAAGACACTGGGAGTCACACAACTGAACTTTCTGAAATGATAGCAACTGAAGTAAAGAAACAGTTTGATGAAGCTATAGATACACTCAAATCAGAAATAATCTGTCAGCTGAAAAATGAAATGACAATCATTATGAAAGAAATGTGTGTATCTAAAGAAGATCAAGATAAAAAAATAGAAGAACATAATAAAATGATGGAAACTTTGAATGAATATAAGACACAAATGGAATGCACAAAACAGATTCAAAGGCAAATTCAGGAAATGAAAAATTCCATGGAAAGTTTGAAAAACCACTTGAATGAAACTGAAGGTAGAATCTCAGACCTTGAACACAGCATAGGAGCTTATGATCACGAAAGAAAAGATCTCTTAAAAATAATAAGGAACCACGAAACAACAACAGCTGCAAGATGATGCCAAGAGAAATAACATAAGATTAATAGGCATAAACGAAAAAGCAGGGGTCAATACTAATGACGTGCGAAGAATAGTCACAGAAATAATAACAGAAAATTTTCCAAACATGGTAAGAGAATCTGATATACAGGTAAGTGAGGCATACAGAACCTCAATTAACCATAACCAAAATAAAACTTCACCCAGACATATAATGAATATGGTATCAGAAACACAGCACAAGAACTGAATACTAAAAGCTGTCAGAGAAAAGAAACATATCACCTATGAAGGAAAGTCTATCAGAATCATGGTGGACTTCTCAACACAAACCTTTAAGTCAAGAAGAGCTTGGAGTGAAGTATTTCAAATCCTGAAAGAAAACAACTTTCAACCCACACTGATGTATCCAGAAAACTATCTTTAAAAATTGATGGAGAAATAAGATACTTCTATGACAAAGAACAACTGAAGAAATTTATAGGAACCAAACCAACACTACAAAGAGTACTGAAAGACACTCTAGAAGGAGACAAAGATAGCTACAATCTTAAGAACAACAACAAAAGGAAACCACTAAGCAGGGCAAATAATTAAACAGAAAATGTAGAAAACCAACAACAGAAAGATATCATGACACGGATGAGCCAGTACATATCAGTTATATCAATCAATGTAAATGGTCTCAACTCACCAATAAAAAGAAACAGACTAACAGAGTAGGTTAAGAAACAAAATCCAACAAGATGATGTGTACAAGAAACACATTTCACTCAAAAGGAAATTCACAGACTAAAAATCAACGGATGGAAAACAATACTCCATGTGACAGGAACCTAGAAAACAGCAGGGGTAGCTATTATGCTTGCAGACAATGTAAACTTCAAACTGAAAATGATCAAAAGAGACAAAGATCACTATATATTTATTAGGGGAAAACTTCAAGAGGAAGAGATTACAATCATAAATATATATGCACTGAATATGGGAGCACCCAACTATGTAAGACAATTCTTAACAGACAGGAAAAATCAAATAAACAATAATACAGTTATAACGGAGGACCTTAATACCCCACTATCACAGAGAGACAGATCAACCAAACAAAAAATCAGCAAAGAAATAACAGAACTGAATCAAACTTATGAACAAATGGATCCAGTAGATGTATACTGAGTATTCCACCCATCAACATTAGAATACACATTTTTCTCAGCTGCACATGATTCATTCTCTAAAATAGATCATATACTGGTCCACAAAACATGCTTAAGTAAATGCAAAGGAACTGGAATAATTCCATGCATATTATCTGACCTAGCACAATAAAATTGGAAATAAATGGCAAAAAACAAACCCTACAACAGCTGCATAAACACATGGAAATTCAATAATACTCTCCTAAATAACCAATGGGTCACAGAAGAAATTAAAGAAGAAATTAAACAATATCTACGATTGAATGAAAATGTAAATACAAATTACCAGAACATGTGTGACACAATGAAAGCAGTCCTCAGAGGGAAATTTATAGCATTAACTCCCACATCAGAAAAATGGAAAGAACACACATAAACAATGTAATGATGAACCTCAAACTTCTAGAAAAAGGAGAGCAAGTCAAGTCCAAAGTCCAAAGAAGGGAGGAAATTATCAATATCAGAGCAGAAATTAATGCAATTGAAACTAAGAAAACAATACAAAGAATAAATGAATTGAAAAGCTGGTTCTTTGAAAGAGTAAATAAAATTAATAAGCCCATAGTGAACCCTATCAAAAAGAGGAAAGAAAAAACTCAGATTCATGCAACAAAAAATAAAAAGGCTAAAATCACTACACACCCCGTGGAAATACAGAAGATCATCAATACCTACTTTGAAAATATTTACTCACATAGATTCGATAGCACAGAAGAAATGGACAGATTCCTAGAAACCTATGAATTACCAAAGCTGAATCGAGAAGATGTAAAACTGATGAATAAACCAATTTCAGCTAATGAAATTAAAAATGTAATTAGAACCATACCAACAAAGAAAATCCAGGGCCCTGATGGATTTACCGCTGAATTCTACAAGAAATTTAGGAAAGACTTAATGCCAACAGTTCTCAAACTCTTCAAGGAAATTGAATGGGAAGCAAGTGTCCCTAACTCATTCCTGGAAACAAGTATTACCCTAATACCAAAACCAGAGAAAGACCCAACCAAAAAACAAAATTACAGGCCAATCTCCCTAATGAACATAGAGGAAAATATCCTCAATAAAATACTGGCAAATAGAATACAGAAAGTTATCAGACAGATTATACAGCATGATCAAGTGGGATTCATCCCAGAAATGCAGGGATGTTTCAACATACACAAATCAATAAATGTAATATACCATATCAACAGGGTCAAGGACAAGAACCACATGATCATCTCAATAGATGCAGAAAAATCTTTTGATAAAATCCAATACCCATTCATGATAAATACCCTTCAGAAAATTGGAATAGATGGTCTCTACCTCAACCTGATTAAAGTCATATATCATAAACCAACAGGCAACATGTTACTAAATGGACAAAAACTGAAAACTTTTAACCTAAAATCAGAAAAAAGATAAGGATGTTCATTATCACCACTCCTATTCAATAGAGTTCTGGAAATATTAGCCAGAGCAATTAGACAAGAGAAAGAAATAAAGGGATTAAGGATAGGAAAGGAAGAAGTACAATTATCATTATTTGTAGATGATATGATACTCTACATAGAAGATACCCAAAAATTCATTAAAAGACTTCTAGAAGTAATAACCAAATTCAGTAATGTTGCTGGATACCAGGTGAACACTGCAAAATCAATAGCATTCCTGTACACAAACAACAAAGTCACTGAGAGAGAAATAAAGGAAACCACACCCTTCACTATAACATCCAAAAAAATGAAATACTTAGGGATCAATCTAACAAAGGAAGTAAAAGATATATACAGTGAAAATTACATTACTCTGAAGAAGGAAACTGAATAAGATTTCAGAAAGTAGAAAGACATTCTCTGTTCATGTATAGGAAGAACAAACCATGAAAATGGCCATTCTCCCAAAATTATTATACAGATTTAATGGAATCCCAATCAAAATACCACTTGCCTACCTCAAAGAGCTGGAGAGAGCATTCCTGAAATTCATCTGGAACCAGAAAAGACCTAGAATAGCAAAGGCAATTCTGGGTAAGGCAGGAGGCATCACAATCCCCGACTTGAAACTATACTACAAAGCCACTGTGAAAAAATCAGCATGGTACTGGAATCAAAACAGACTTGAAGATCAATGGAATAGATTGGAAGATACAGCCACCACTACAAACACACTCAGCCACCTCATCTTTGACAAAGGGGCCAAACATGTACATTGGAAGAAAAATAGCCTCTTTAACAAATGGTGCTGGAAAAACTGGCTTTCTATGTGCTGTAAACTAAAACAAGATCCATGTCTATCACCATGAACTAAAATAACGTCAAAATGGATCAAAGATCTGAATATTAAAACAAAGACACTAAACTTACTAGAAGACAAAGTAGGTAAAAATCTTGATGACATAAGAGTAGGCAGAGACTTCATGAACAAAAATCAAACTTCAGGGGAAACAGTTCCCAGAATCAACAACTGGGTTCTTGTCCTACTAAAAAGTTTTTGCCTGTCAAAGGAAATCTCCAACAGAGTGAAAAGAAAACCAATGAACTGGGAAAATATCTTAGTCAATTGTCCATCAGATAAAAGACTTCTATCTAAAACATAAAAAGAATTAAAAGAAATCAGGCCCCCAAAATTCAAGGACCCAATCCAAAAATGGACATCTGAGATGAATACACACTTCTCAGAGAAAGAAGTACAAAAGGCCAATAAATATATGAAAAAATGTTCAACATCAATGGTCATTCGGGAAATGCAAATTAAAACAAAGCTGAGATTTCATCTCACTCCAGAAAGAATGGCCAAGGTTAAAGAATCAGCCAACAACAAATGCTGGAGGGGCTGTGGGGAAAAAGGAACTCTTCTCCACTGTTGGTGGGAGTGTAGACTGGTGCAACCACTGTGGAAATCAGTGTAGAGATTCCTCAAGAAGCTAGGATTAGAAATCCCATTCAACCCAGCTATCCCATTTCTGGGCATTTTCCCAGAAGATTTGAAAACATCATATCACAGTGATATTTGTGTACTCATGTTTATAGCAACCGAATTTGTAATAGCCAGACCTTGGAAACAACCCAAGTGCCCATCAATCAAGGAATGGATAAAAAAGATGTGGTATTTTTATACAATGGAGTACTACTCAGCTATCAAGAAAGACTGCATTGAGACTTTTATATGTAAATGGACATGACTTGAGACCGTACTCATAAGTGAGATAAATCAAACCCACATGTGTAAATTCTGTATTGTCTCCCTAGTGTAAGAAACTGAGACAGCATATATGATCCAAAATCTACAATAAATACTATGTAAGGGTAAAAAATTGCTCAAAGAGCAAAAGTAATTGGGAAGGGAAAAGGGGAATGAGGGAAGGCAAAACTAAGATAACTAAAATGAACATACCGCTGAACGCATTAGTTATTGAGAAAGAACAGTTAATACTCATATGATTAGATCAGTTTTACATGTCTATATCTGTTAATGTAAACAATCATTTTGAAGGTAATGATATTCAATATTACAACCATTATCAAGTTTCTATCATCCTGTTTTGTAAACCTATAATGTCACTGCTCTGCATTTGCTCTAGTCGTTTGTTTGTCTCTTTTGCTTTTTGTCTTTCTTATATGTGTCTTATTTTCTTTTAATTAAAAACAAATGTTCACTCACTTTCATATTGCTCTTCCTTTGATCTTGGTTGAAATTTCTAATGCTATTCTGATTTATACAATATGACAGAAGTGATCAGATATTAGTCTGATGCTTGCTTGGTGTTACATAAATCTCTGTCTTGCTTGTGGGAGGCTTAACTTGCTGGCCTGATAAAACAGGTGGCCCTTTTAAAGAAGTCCATGTGACAGAATACTATGGGCAGTCTCTGGCAAATGCAGGTAATTTCTGGCAGCTAAGTTTTGCCTCACTGGGTAGTCAGGGAGGAGATAGTGTCCCCAGACCTACATCTATTGGGTAATGAGTTTTACTTATAAACTAAGTAAGTTTAGAAGAAGTGGATTCTTCCTCCACTAAGTATGCAGAAGAAAACTAAAGTCAATACTGTCTTGAGTACAGTCTTGTGAAATACCAATCAGAGGACTCGTGTAGCTCTCAATGTCCGGACAAACAGTAATTTTGAGATAGTAAATGTGTGATACTTCAAGCTTCCATATTTGTACCAATTTGGATAAGAGAACACCAATGCACTTAATAAAACAGAGATTGTCACAATTGACCAGAATTCAAGTGCAAGCATCACAGACATTTAAAAGAAGCAAGTTCTCTAAGCAACTCTGTGCCCATATATTTGAAAATTTAGATGAAAGAAATTCCGTGAAATATACGAACCACACAGATTCGCTCAAGAAGCCATAGGTTATATAGATAACCCTATGTCTACTAAAGGAATTAAATGTATATTTAAAGACCTCCAAGCCAATATGATTTTATTGACAATTTTACCAAACATTCAAATAATACCAATTATCTAATTCAGAAACAAACATTACAGAAAAAATATTACTGCCAATTAATATCCTTCATGAATATACACGAAAATTCTTAGGAAGATACTAGCACACATATATTCATATATGTATAAAATTATACACCTAGACAAAGTGGTGTTTACCCTAAAAATACAGTCATTTCACACCACAATCAACAAATATAATTCACCATATTTACAGAGTGAATAAGAGAAAATAGATGGTCATCTTAAGATGCAGGAAAATCATTTGACATTCAATCAGAATAAATGCTATTCATAAACTAGGACTTAAAATCTTTATGTATATAATTCTGACCATGGACAATAACACAGAAATGTATAGGAACAAGTCATTGATTAGTATAATAGCAGGAATGAATATTAAATATAATTTGCAAAGGCAAGAACTCAGGTTTGGATGGCTACATGTTGTTTTATTCCATTTATTTTCCTTTCTGGAATAGTCAAAACTGTTCCAATAAAAATATATTAGTGGTTGTGAGGATTTGGAGAAACAGATAGTAATCAACTATAAAGAGACTATATGAAGAAAATTTTAGTCAGATATTTCAATCCTATATGATACAGTTGTAGTGGTCACTTTTCTTGTTCTTTTTCTTTTCTTTTCTTTTCTTTTTGTTCTTTCTTTCTTTTTTATTTACTTAGTTATTTATTTTTGTATATGGGATCAAACTCATGACCTCATACTTGCCAGGCAAGTGCTTGTGCCTCTGAGCTAAATCCCTGGTCCTGGACACTTTTCTTTACTGGATATATATGTTCATTTGTTGAAAGCATAGAATTATACCTCACAAAAATATATTTTAATGTATACAAATATTTTTAACAGGTGCCAGAAGAGGTGGTGCATGCCTGTAATCCCAGAATTTGGGAGACTGAGGCAAGAGGATTGCTGTGAGTTCAAGGCCAGCCTGAACCACAGAGCAAAATCCTGACTCAAAAAAAAAAAGTCAACATGGAAGGAACCAGTATAAAGTAAGAATTGTAGTAAATGAATCAAACTAGATCGTGAAGGTCTTAGTTAATATTATCAAAGGGGGTAGAGAAAAGGAAGCAGATCTAAGTAACTTAAGAAATGCAATTTTGGTTAGATAATTGTGTTATTCAGTTTCATGTAGTTGCAATAATACACCTGAGATAATTAACTTATAAAGAGGAAAAGGTTTAGGTAGGTAAAGGTTCTGGAGCTTTCTTTCCATGATTATACTGTTCCTTGGCTTGCATCTCTAATGGCAGTGGTGGAGAGCAATGTCAGGAGTATGTCACAATAAAGCATTCACATCATAAGGCAGAAAGTAAAGAAAGATTTAGAGGATAGTGTTTCACAATCCCTTTCAGGATCTTGCTCCCTTGACTCAAGGATTTTCCAGTATGGCCTGTAATTGAGAAGCCCCATCATCTCCAAATATTGTCTGCTTGGGAATGAAACCTTTAATTCATGGACCTATGGAGGAAGCACACTCATTCTAACTATACTGATACTGAAAGAAAGAAATGTTTCAAAATGTACATAAATATCACACTACCTTTGATAAATATCTTAAAGTGGTAAAGATTAGAAATTTTGCATCTACTTCTTACGTAGGTAGAGTTAAATAAGTAAGTACATATATTACTGACATAAGGTTCAGGTTTCTTACTGTCAAATAAAAGTTATATTAGTCAAGGCAGGCAAGGGGGAATGAGCCCTTTATTACTGGAGTACATTAGTACTTTAGCACATAGAGCCTGAGATATTAGCAAAACTCATACTTCAGAGATTAACAAGCATATAGACATATGTATTGCATATTAAATATATAGGTAATATATAAATGCCATTTTCCATATATATATATATATGTACATATATTTTATATTTAAGGCATCTTTTATATTTGCCTGCCATGGTCACATGGTCACTTACCATTTAACTTTTAGGATTGCATGAATATATATATATATATATATATATATATATATATATACATATGTGCAGAGAGAGAAAGACAGAGACAAAGACAAAAAGATGGATAAAGAGAGAGAGATGTATTTATATACAGATAGATAGAAAAATAGGTAGATAGATTAATAGGTCTAGACAAATATATATACAATACATATAGTATGATTGACACCTCAGTAAGTTTGATGACATCTATTACTAAGATCTTTGTTTCTAATAACATTCTTGAAAAAAGAAAACAAGTCCTGACTCCAGAATGTGGTAATGGAATTATAACAGATGTCTGCAGTGCTTTGTATCAATATATAAGTAAAAAAAGTTAGTATTAAATAACATGATAACTTTTAAAAGACATAGGAGCTAACACAAAGGGGAAGGCCTGATTTTAGATAGAGAGATATACAGACAGAGAACATTGGCTTATAAACAAAAAATAACACAAATACCAACATGTACATTACAAATTTTAAAAAAATGAAATATTGAACAAACTTCATTTGCCAACAAAAATTTTAATTAGTAAATGTAAGATAAAGTAGAAATCAAACTGTGAAACACTAAACTTTCTAGCTTCTCTTACGAAAGCTAAAATTAAAGTACAAAAGTTGAAACAGAACCAAGGCATTTCCAGAGCTTCAGTGCATCTCCAACTTTAATTAACTGCAACAATAGATTTAACATATATCCATAAAATCATCAGTGTTCTTTTCAGAAAGCAGAGCTTAATTACCACTCCCTTGAGCATAGGTTGGCAGAGTGACTCTTTTCTAATTAATAGAGTATAGCATGAGACAACTATTAATTTTACATTGGAGAAAGCTGACAAGCAAGCAACTAACCAAATCATCCAAACTTTCTTCCCCAGTAACAAGGCATATTGATATTATGTGCCCCTGGTATATAAGAATATCATTCTTCTCCAGAGTTTGCAATTCCAGTATAGTAGTAATAGCCCAAATTGATACTCACTGAAAGGATCTGTAATTCCTATATCACAGACAAACTCCACTACATGACTCATTAAAAAAAACAGGTTTCACAGCAGGAATTGAACAGGTTGAGAATAATTAAAAATTTAACTCTATTCAAAGCCACTCCTATTGATAGGATTACCTCCTGACTTACGCAACTTTCAGAGCAGCAACAGTATTATGTTCTGAAGGAAGCAGATCAGAGGTGGATATGATGTGGTCACTTCTGACTGTGAGTGCAAATAGTATCCATAGGTAAAGACTGGCTAACCAAAAATATCACCTGAACTTAACAACATCTTGCAAGATGTGATTGAAATTATCAGACACAATAAAGTAAGTGCCCTTAACTCATGTCTATTCATGCAGCTTTGTGAGAAGATGGATGCACATGTCTTTTCTTACACACAGAAGT